>JANHZU010002322.1:14140-25563 GCA_032468055.1 Acrochordus granulatus | reverse complement strand
GATGACGCGCAAGGTTTGGCACGAAGTTTCCTCGTCTTGTGAGTCGCGGCTTGTCTAGCGGAATATTTTTTGATTAATTTTTTTGCTTGTCCTGTGAGTTTCTCATCCTGCGAGTTACTCGTCTTGTGAGGCACCACTGTACATCATTTCTGATGAATACAGATGTGCATTTTCTGAACATGAGAATTTGGTTGTTGGATCAGACCAGCCTTGCTTCAGTTGCTGACCATCATAGCTAACATAGTTAACACACTTCCCCTTCCCTTGTGTGATGCTGGCAGGGAAATTCTGGGAGTTGAAGTCCGCACATCTGAAAGTGGCCAAGGTTGAGAAACATTGGCTTATAACGATGTTTGTTTGCTAGCAATTTGCAATAGTCTGCCAATAGCTGAAGGGAGCAGGGAGCATAGCAACTACTCCCTTATTATTGTGAGTTGCTGAAGCCGTATAAATCATTTAAATAGCCTCTTCCAGAAATAAAATACATTTTGGGAAAGTCAGAGCCAGGCCTCTTAAATAAATAAATAAATCTGTTTCTCTTTCTTTTGTGACAAAGACATAATCCTGGTTTTACTCTCTCTAGAATTACTCCCTGTCTGTTTACCTGGTGAAGCAGTTGACCTCAGTGATGTTGCTGCAGAAGCTGAGGTCCAAGGGCATCCGGAACCCCGACCACTCCCGAGCCCTGAGTGAGTCCCCAGTTCTTTGAGTCTCACAACAGCAGGGCTTGGGGCCTGGCAACAGCTGCTCTCAACATCCTAGGGGGCCTTGTAGATGATTTGCTCCATTGCAGAAGAGTACGGAGGAGCTGCTGCCGGGTCTTCCAGCATGGAGTGGTAGTTTCTGCTTCCCAGCTTGGAACTGCCTGCGCTTTCGTGGTTGGGCATTTGTTCCTTGTTCCTGTTCGGTGCATTTTAAGAGCAATGGGAATTCACATTTGCATCTTCATTTTGGTCTTTGGGGCCCAGGATTAAATTGTCTAGGCTGAACGCTAGAATGCTAAAGCTAGAAATACTTTACCGGGAAAAAAAAATTAAAAAAAAAAAAATCCGTGGCAGCGAATGAGCGTGACAGTTGGGAGGCAGCTAATGTTACTTAACTTGTGTAGTTTTGGGGCCAAAGTAAGAATGCAGGAGTCATGTTCTCAAGGAGAGCCACTGAAGTGTTTTGTTCCATCAGAACATTCAGAGTTTCCCACGGGTAGCCTGAAATAAGATTGAGGCACCTCATTTATTTTTGGTTTGTGCACATCCTGCTCCTAAGCTTCAGTATCTGTGAGAAGTCCCATGATATTTGATGCCTCGTGGTGTGATGTTTATTTACTTCTGCAATATATTTCACAATATTTTATTGTGAAATTTATATTTTAGATACCATTTTTATATTTTTGATTATTTTATTTGTACACTGCCCTGAGTCCCTCTGTGAGGGAGATGTGGAGGTTTCAAAATTTAATTGATTGATAGATAGATAGATAGATAGATAGATAGATAGATAGATAGATAGATAGATAGATAGATATAGAGAGATAGGGAGATAGAAAGGGAAATAGGAAGGTAGGAAGGTAGGTAGGTAGGTAGGTAAATAGATAGATAGATAGATAGATAGATAAGAGAGGTAGGGAGATAGAGATAAGAATACTAGGTAGGTTGGTAAGTAGATAGAGATAGGGAGAGAGATAAGAGTGGTAGGTAGGTAGGTAGATAGATAGATAGGAATCTGCCTGCATTTATCTCTGTTCAGATATTGCATCTCATCCAGCAATGCCATGCGCTGGTCTTCAGCTGCCGCGATAGCTGTACAGCAGCAACCAATCTGAATCGTAATGTGCTGATACTGTATATAGTGTTTGTTGGCCAAAGTTCTGCTGTGCCTTGCACCTTCATGTTTGCTTGTATTTCTCTTGTACAAAAGAAGCAGAAAAAAGTTAAGCAGCATATTTTTAACTGACTGTAATCAGAAAGACTTGGTGACATACAGTGAAAGTAAAAACTCAAGTCATGAATCAGAATGATGAAACCAACATTGAAACGAAGAGAACAATAATAACATAAAAATGGAGACGTCAGGGTTGAGGATTCGGATCGCAGAGACCCTGCAATATCTGTGAGCCCCCATATTAAAAAATAAAATAAAACGGCTGTGCACATTTCCAAAAAGATTCAGAAGGAGCCTCTCTCTGTTGCTCTTCAGGCATCCTGACTCTTATTGGGACTTCTGTGTGAATTGAAAATGAAGATCTCCTGCTTTTAAGAATCCACTGAACACAAGAACGCTGGTTGCTTTTTCCCCTTCTGTGAGCTCCTTGCGCTTAGGTATTAAGAAAGCTTTTTTTCTCCCTGCAGTCAAAGAGAAGCTGACGGCTGACCCTGACAGTGAGATCGCCACCACGAGTTTGCGAGTGTCGCTCATGTGTCCGGTAATGTCTGATAGGGATGCTCACTGTGGGTCTTTTTAAGGTCTGGAAAAAAGACCAACTTGCTTAATTTAATTTAATTAATTTAATTTACGTGCTTCTGTGCTGCCAATCTCAAGTGACTCTCTGCGGCTTACAACAACTACATTACAATTAATTTACGTTGCGTCGCTCTAGGCTAGATTTGGCATTCTTGTCCACTTGCCAAATCCTTCCCAAGGAACTGCGATAGGCAGATGCTATTCTTCGATGTTGTTGAAGTATCATTGCAGGATATAAGCTATTCTGAGTAATGCCGCCCTTTGCAATTGACTGATGGTGACTTTGTCAATGCTAATGGTGTTCAAGCGGTGCTTCAGATGTTCTGGCATTGCACCCAAGGCCCCTATTACTATTGATACCACCTCTGCTTTCTTTTGCCACAGTTGTTCTGCTTCTATTTGCAGGCCTTCGCATTTTGTGGTTTTCTCTTCTATTCTGCTGTCTCCTGATTGTGATTTCACATTGATTTGGGAGTGGGGACCAGAAATACATTTGGCCCATTTTGCTGCCAAATCTCTTAATTTCTGAGGAATATATGTAGCCCAAAGGCTCACAGGTTACCTTCCTGACTGTATTTTGCTGAACGAATGGAAAAATCCATCCATTAATCACGTTTCACCAGCCACAACAGTTGGGCCCAATATTGGGCTAGGCTGTGATTTGTTTTAATCATGGTTAACAACAGCTTCTTTATAAGCCAGAATTATTGAGTTTGCGTAAGCATACCCAGCTAAAGAAACTATAGTATATGAATTATTTGGGCTTGGTATGTTTCGTAATCGGAATGTGCTGGAGATCCCAGCCTTCTGGGGATGATGATCACATAATGAACTTTGAAAATGGTTTGGGTGATGATGCCATGTTGGGAGGGGCTTGCCTGTTCCCCCAGGGGAAATAATCAGTCCCAAAGCCCTAATTGTCCAGAGGACAACCTCCCTTCCTGTTGCAGGACGTTCCTGAGACTCTGCTTGTTTTATGCTTTCTTGGGGCAGGTGGTATCCTTCCAGGCAAGCTCCATGCTTTCTAGGAGACAGAGATGAGAGTGTAACTCTTGTGCACACTTGCACTCTCAGGTAGTAACTAGGGAATGGCCACTGCAGGGGTCTCGGCCCTTCCCAAGCAACTCACCCTTCCCATCTGTTCCCCCCTCCAGCTGGGCAAGATGAGGCTGATCGTTCCCTGTCGTGCCTTTACCTGCACCCACCTCCAGTGCTTCGATGCAGCCCTCTACCTTCAGATGAATGAGAAGAAGCCCACCTGGACTTGCCCAGTCTGTGACAAGAAGGCTCCCTACGAGGGCTTGATCATTGATGGGTAAGCTGGGGAGAACTTCAGGGTCCCTCTTTCATTCTGGCTCCATACCCTTTCAGGAGATTGATAGGATGCTCCTCTGCGGTTTATGATTGAGCTGGAGTCACTTTTCCTCTGTGCCTGTGTGAGGTTTGGAGAAAAAGGAAGGCTGAACGTTTATTCGTTATTCAACAAATTTGTACGTTTACGCTGATTGTGCAAAAAAAATTTTTTAATTTAATTTTGCCCAGTACCTTTTTGTACCTTTTCCCCACGTTTATTCTTCTTACATTTTCTTTCCTAAACTGGAACTGCAGTAAAGAATTCAGAGTATGAGAAAGCTTGAAAGATGGTGCAGTTTGGGTAGAAATTAAGAATGTAGGCATGAAATTGGAGATGAACTGGCAGGATTTGCTAATGTCCTGGCTGTTTTTCTTCTTCTCGAGGGTGTTCGGTTTTGGGCAAGAACGAACCTGACTTGTATGCGTGATTTCCAGGGATAAATTCTTTGAAGAATGCTTGTTTTTCATAATTCTACAGGCCAAATTCAGTTTTAGGCTGTTGTAGCTGGGCATTTGTTAGAATTCTTTGGTTGCCCCTTGTGTTTTCCATGGTTTCTCTTACACAAGCTTTCCAAGGGACTTTGGAGACAGGCAGTCTCTTTTCTCCTAGGCTGCTCCAGCAGGTTGATTGGAGAGAGGTGTGGCAGCAATAAATCCAGATGGCAAACATGAATTAAAATGTATGGAAATAATAGGCAAATTGATGATGGGCTACTGAAAAAGAGTAAAAACAAGATTTAGAAAATCCATGTCCTTTACAACAAGCCATGAATGAATCATTACCATGTAATAAAAGCAAATAATGAGATAAAACTATTGCAGCGTAGCTGACTAAAACATAACATCTGGTAAATCTAAATTAAGGTTAGACACCAGGAGGTTGTGAATTCAAGTCCTGCTTGGCTGTGAAAGCCAGCTGAGTGACCTTGGGCCAGTCGCTCTCTTTCACAGTGTTGTTGTGGTGGGGAAAATAGGAGGAGGAAGGTGTGCTAAATATGTTTGCCGCCTTGAGTTGTTTCTAAAATAATAAAGGCAGGATACAAATAAATCAGAAACTAATTGAGGCAAAAAGTGGAAAAATCTTTGTTCAGATTAGGGGCAAATATAATTAAATTTCAATCTTTGCTAACTGCATTCCTACTGTAAGGAGACTTTAACATTGTTAAGTTTAACAAGTTGAGAAAGTTGAGGAAAGAAAGACGGGAAGAGAACGTTTATTTTCAGCCAAAAAAAAATATAAAAAAATAGCCTGGAAAAGAGGCTACTCAAAATAATTCAGGGGTTGCCTCCTGAATATCCAGAAAACCTGCTCCAGGAATCCTCCTTTTCCCTGCCAGTTGATAGGGGCCTAAGCATGCTTCTTTGGATCTGGTTGACTGCTGAGTTTCTGAGGGACAGCCCCAAATTTCATGGCTGCAGAGTACCTCTTAGGGCCTGACGGTTAAAACAGGCACTGTCGTGATGGATTGTTAGAGCAAAATTAACTGGATTTCTGATACGTCTTCGTGTAACTTTATATCTGCACTTGGCATCAAATCCCATGTTTTCATACTGCGAAGTCTTAAAAACCATGGTTTGCACATGACTCTGTGAAGCCAAACCCAAGGAGCTCAAGGAGGCTTAGTGTGGGGATCCACAACTTGTTCAGGTATGGGCTCAAACAAATAGAATTGGGGAAAGATGATACAGTTCACATTTTGCAAGGTGGGGGTGACAAGTGGGAATCCTGCTAAGGTGGTTTCTGGAAAGTAGGGAAGTTTCAAGGCTCGGTTCCTCCCAGAGTCTCCAGTGCTGCTCATTGACTGTGCCTGCTTCTGAATTGCTCCTGGACACGATTCTTTCTCCCCTCCCCATTGTCTCCCCTCCCGTAGGCTGTTCATGGAAATCCTTAACTCTGTTACGGACTGCGATGAGATCCAGTTCATGGAAGATGGTTCCTGGTGCCCCATGAAGCCCAAGAAGGAAAATCAGGAGGTTTGCCAGCCATCTGCTTACAATGGCCTGGAAGGTAGGTGAAGGCTTGGCTTTGAAACAGTGGCCCTTGGCCGTGAAAGGAGGGCCTGCAGGGACCCTGCAGTGCTAGGAGCAGAAGGGATTCCTTGCTGCAAGGGGTTCCAAATCCGGGAGCTTGTCTGCAGCAGCTTGCTCCAGTGCATGGAGGTTCCACTGAGCAATCAGGGTGGTAATTGTTGGAGAAGTCCTTTGCTTCTCTTTTGTGCCAGTCACTTTTACTCCTTCTTGAGGCAGTGAATTTTGTGAATTGATGTAGAATTTCATGAATGTACAGCATATTGGGGCCACTAGAGCAGGGAAAGCTTTTTTCAGACGTTCTCCAGGTCTTGGAGCGAAAAAATTGGCCCACCAACTGCCTCAAATTAAGAGAAGACAGAGGAGGGGATATAGCCTAATGGTAGAGGTAGTCCTCAGCTTATGACTGGACAGACCCCTCCTCCAAAATCTATTTAGGACCCAGTTCTGAAATTCCAGTGTCCTCCCCACCCACATTCTGAATGCTCAGCAACTGGCCTGCATTTACTGCCATTTTCAAGTTGCCAAGGTTGAGTTGCCAAGATAGACAATCTTGAATTCAACAGATTGGAGGCGGGTTTGCCATTCATGCTTTGCCAGGTCAGTTTAAGACCTAAGAAGTACATTCATACAACATGTTTCATGAGTTTTCTTGTGGTTTTACATGTTGCCCAGTTTCAACTTCCTCCATTTAGTGATGATTCCTTGCATTGTGTGAATCTTGAAAATGGGTTAATCCAGAAAACAAGTGCGGGATATTGCGCAACAGCATACCCTAAATCTCATGTTATCTTTTGAACGTGCCATTAAAATTGGCTAAGTTGGGCTGTGCTGTCTGTTTTTTTTAAGCAAGGTAATCAATCTAACCTTTCCCATGAATTGATTGAAGTTTCCCTGCTGTGCCTTTGTGGTTTCTAAATGATGCATAACTTAGCAATATGGGGAACCCAAAGATTGTGTCATGTACAAAGCCAGCAGTCTGAAGTCAGTTTCTGAGCATTGTTGTTGTGACATTACAGCCTCCCTGTATACAGTGAGTTCAGATGGAAAGCAGCTGTCCGAAAACAAGAAGAAAGTGGAGGTGATTGACCTGACCTTGGACAGCTCTTCAGATGACGAGGAGCCCCCCACCAAGAAAGTGTGTCCTGTGGCCATTGCGGCCATCCCACCAGCAGCAGGACCAAAGGGGTAGGGGTCGTTGGCTTGGAGGGGCTTTCCCTCCTGGCTTGGCTGGTTTCTCTTGGCCAGATTTTGTTGATGTGCCTGGGACTCTAAAACGGACAAATGTCTTTTCACCTCGGTGATGGGACTGGTTCCCGTACGGCCATTTTCAAAGCAGACTTTCTTTCCATCCTTACTCCTTTTGGTGGCTTTGAGGGACACAAGGTGGTGTTGTTCTTGATTTTGCTGCATAGAAGCAACAAGGAGATCCCATTATCAGGGTTTTATTGTGCTGATATGGCCAAATTTGGCACTGCTGTTTTTCAAAACTATGGCTGGGAAGGAGAGTAGAGACTTCATCTTCATATCTGATTTAAGGACAAAACTGTTTTGACCCTGTTTTTCCAACAAGGTCAAGACTTCCAGCAGGTTGAGAAACCGCAGGTAGTACTTGGCTTACGGTCATCACGGAGGCTGCCCGTTATGGTTGTAAATTATGATGGGCATAAAACAGGTCACCCACATAACCATCCCGGTTTTATGACCACCTTTGCAGGTCATAGAGCAAATGCTGGTTGAGAAGCGCATCAGTTGTTTGCTCTGGGCTGGTTTTGCTGCAAATTGGAAGAAAGTGCCTTTTTTTGGCAAAAATGTTGTAAAACATAGTCATGTGACTGCAAGACACTATCAGTGGCACTAAATGCGGGCTGGTTGCCGAGTGCCTGAAATGCAGTCACATGACTGTGGGCAGGGGGAGCTGCCAGAAATTCAGAACCAGGTCATATGTATCCCTGGGAGGATCTGTCATAAGTTTCAATGGTTTCTAAGCAACACGTTGTACGTCAAGGATCTTTTAGAAATTGCCCACCCCTGGTTTGAATGACAGCATTTTATTGTCTGTGTTCTCTTTTTGCAGGATGCTTAACCCACTCGGTCAGTAATGCGCATAGATCTCCTGGCAGGTGGTCCTGGCATCCCACACTCACATTAACACAATCAAAAATCACTCTGTAGCAAATAGGATACCTTCACCCACTTTCTGCAGGAATCGTGTGGTGTCCCACGGAGCCCTGAAGCAGAAGGGTGTGGCAGGGCTTTGTCACTTCACTGGCTCCTTCTCCTTGGGCCAGGCTAGCAGCAGTAATTTGTGTTTGGGAGAAATATTTTGTCCTGGGAGGCTTTCTTTTGCTTCTCTTTCTTTCTGGCTATTCTTTTTTGAAGGACCAGGAAGATGAAACAGGGTTAGGTGTGTCCATAATGCCTCCTTAGTGTATATTCAAGGTTTTTTAGGGGCTACGTGGCATAATTATTTTCAACTCCATGGCATAATTGGACTTCCTTTGGAATATTATCTGACCACAAATTGCTAAAAACTGCCAAAACTCCAATAGTCAACATTATAGTAAAACAAAAGAAAAAAAAGCTCCTCCTCCCACACTCTTGTGATCCTCAGTCCCTGGAATAATTAGAAGTGGCCCTTGGCTCTCAAAGGCTGCTGCAAGTTTTCCTTTTCTCCCAAAGAGTCAGTTGCTCCTTCCAGCTCCAGTAACCTTTGCATTTCTTTTCAGGGTTTTAAACACAGATCACCAGCCCTCCTCAGTTCTGCGAAGTCCTCCAATGGCTGCAGTGGGCAGTGATTACCTCTCCAGCCTCCCACTGTCTGACTACCATCCTTCTTATCCAGTCCCTTCGGACATCCAAGGTAACTGGGGCCAGATGGCTCAGAGCCTTTTCCTTTCACCTCTCTTCCCTAACTGGGGAGAGCAGGAGGCCTTTTTAAATTCCCCTTGGGAGTACAAGAACATTGTTGGAGAAATGAGAGATGCCAAAGGTGGACTCAAGTCTCAAGTGTTGATTGGGACAAGGGGCCTGCTTGGTGCTTCCTTCTGTATCCCACAGTGGTGATCTGAAAGTATCTGGGAATCCCAAGAAGGGTGCCCAGGGAGTCTTCCCTCTCCCCAGCTGATATTCCTCTGATTCTAGAGGTGAATCTGCAACAGGCAGGATGAATAGCTGTGATCCTTTGAGAATCAGTCCCACCATCTTTGCAGACCGCCCAACTCATGGCCATGAGTGCATCTGGCAAAATGTATGGTGGCAGTTTTCTGACTGAGCCCTGCTGCTACCATACACAGGATAAGTTTTGGCTCTAACAAATGACACCGGCTTTGTCTTGTTTTCCTGCTGCTCGTTCCTTCCTGTAGGAAAGCAGAACACGGAATAGGAGTGAAGGAAAAAAGCAGGGAAAGGGCTATGGTAGCTTTTTTTGCTGGCTTCACATATGATGCTAAGCCCTAGGTGGGGTGTTGTTGTTTTTTTTGCATTTTCATAATATACAAACTCTGCCACTGTGGTTTGTAAACCATGATTTCTGGTTTTGTGTGGTGTGTGAACCAGATAGTCAAATTATTTGGTAAACCATGGTAAAGGTTGATCATGGATCACACAATGTGGGTCACACAATGTGTAAACCTTCCCTTTTGTATGACATGTTTAAAAGTATAGCTCATCATAAAAGAGAACACTTTTTTCTCAAAAGTCCATTAAAGTTATTACTGTATCAGTGCCATGCCTTAAAAATGCATCCCTTTTGTGGCTGGGTGCTGGTTGTGCCAGGTATGTCCACAAAGAGAAATGGTGAATATGCCAGGTAAATTATGGAAGAAACACCACCAGCTTACCAAATTCAACCTTGAGCTTCTTTCCTCCCACCTGGACTCTGGAGGTCAAATGTCAGCTCCCATGAGATGCTATCCCCATGCCTGAGAGGGATCACAGGAATTGGATTGCAGTTGTGTTGTGGGATGGCATGGGGAGGCTGCTGCAGGGCACCCTAATCAGAAATCAGGAAAGAGCCCTGCCGCAAAAGAAAACTCAGGTTTGCTGCTCATAGATGGGAGGAGACCAATTTATGCTGAGAGGAGGATAACCACAACTGTATCGCAGTCTCCAGAACAGCAACCTGGTAGGTATGTCCTACTGGGTCATGATCTTTGCTTAGGATTAAAGAGTCTAGAATGCACCCCAACCCTTGTTGCGGGGTGGAGGTAGATTTTCTGGGACAAAAAGTCTCCCTTTTACATGAGGGAAAGAGTGAAATAGTATTTATTGACTCACTCTTCCCAAAGAAGGGAATCTGGGCATCTGATAAAAAAGCCTTTCGGAGATAAGATAAATTCTCCCATTCAACCCACTTGGAATGTGGTGAATTATTTCTGGGTTCACCCAATTTATGGGATCCTGCACTGACGACACAGGCCGGCTTGTACAACCAGCTGAATGGGAAGAAAAGGAACTGAGCTCATCTGTCTTAGCAGCGTTGTAGCTTCTTGGTCTCTAACTGATTTGCTTTAGCTTCTTGTGTGAACACAGCCCTCCAAGGGGTTAAGGGCCTTGTCTGGTTAGCAAGCCCCCAGATACAACACCTCTGTCCTGTGGCTGTTAGCCACCCCTAAAGAACTCTCATTGACTTGCTCCCTTGCTCCAGAGATCCTGCTCCAGCTGAAATTAAGGCCAAGTGTCAGTTGGGAGGGGCCCTTTGGGTAACTAAACCTGTCCTTCTTGCAAGCCTCCATCCTTCTCCAGGCTCCTGTTGTGGCCCTGCGAGTTTCCCCCTCTGCCTTCAGAGATGAGCATGGACTCTGAAGTCCTTGTGGGGCTGTTTTGACTCAGATGGGAAAGTGGAGGGGAAGAGAATTAGCTCTGACACAAGACAGAGGACAGAGAAAGCAGAACATAGTTTGGCATCCAACCCTGAAGTGGGACAATACTGATGTAATTCCAGTGTCTTCTTTCACTCACCCAACCACCACTTCCCGATTTTTTAAAAAATATTTTCCTTTCCTCCAATACGTTTATTTTACCTTTAAGGTTACTTTCCCCCTTTTCATTTTTCTAGGTCTGGATTTGTTTTCCTTCCTCCAAAGTGAAAATCAGGTATGTTTTCTCTTCCGTCTGTTCTCTCACTCATCCAGTCTTTCATCAAATCCACAGAGTAGCCATTAAAATGGGAGGTTTCTTTTTCTCTGCATAATATTGTTGGTTGCTTTGATAACCCAGCAACCTTCAAGCTATTTCAAACTTGCAAGATCAGAGTTCAAAACAGTTGTTGCAAGTGTTTTTAGCTCAGAGAAAAACACTCTCTGCTCGAGAGTTTTGTCCCAAGCTGTGGATGGAATAGAATGTTTAATTGCAACTGAAACTCAGATCAGATCTGTGCATCCTTGCATCTTTGGGCATAGTGTTAGGTCAGAAGATACCCAGTACTACTTAACAACTGACTTACAGCAAAAGCAGCCAATGTGTAGTTTGTTTTAAAATACCTAAAGATAACAGTGGTACCCAATTTGGGGCAGTGGTTAAGGCACCAAGCTAAAAACCAAGAGACCAGGAGTTCTGCCTGAGGCATGAAGCCAGCTGGGTGA
>JANHZU010002321.1:499253-510347 GCA_032468055.1 Acrochordus granulatus | reverse complement strand
CACTCATAATGAGTTCATGCATGCGTTAATATGACCTCCATATACAATCAGTGTATAAGCAAAACCCTGCCTGCTCATGCCATCATTCCTTCTGCCTACCCTTCAGATATCTTCCAATTGACTTTTCATGCCACACTTACCCAGGGTGCCTCTTGGTACTGGCCAGCAAAAACCTTCCAGGGCACTGTAACCTTGATTCTATTGACCACATTACTTTGATTTAAATTTCAAACAGCCTGTGATTTTTGTTTTCTCCTCCCCCGGTTCCAAAAGCAAATGTTATAGATTTTAAAAGGAAGGAAGCTTTTGCTGCACACTTGCTTTGCACAATCTTTGCATAAGCAAAAAGGCAATCAATACAAACAGAATTAATTTTAATTGACCCTATTCTAATATGCACACAAACTGCTGAAGAGTTTTCATTAGCACAGGAACCCACCACTACCAACAACAAAATACCGTGCTCATTATTTACAGAAATACTGGCCCAATTATACAAAATGGAGTTAATTATAATGCTTATTAACAAAGTTAGTTTTTTATGATTCTAGCAAGCCTTCACTTAGGTCAATAAATGTGTAAATGGAAGGGAGGTTTAGATAAAATACTTAAGAAAAAATAAGACAGCCTGTCAAAACTGCTAAGATCCTTTCTTATCACCAAATCTCTTGCAGTTCTGGGGGGAGGGATGTAATTTAACTATGATTTCCAGATCAGGAAAAATATCAAAACAGTTACAGTCTGAATCCAGTTCCAGGTGAACAACAAGGAAAAAGTATTCCATTTTATGTTCATACTAATTTAAATTGTTCATAAAATTATTTCTCCTTGAGCAAATGGTAAATTTAGCAATTGAAATAATTCCATGTGATGGCAATCCTAAATTGGATTGGGCAGAGGGAGGACAGGATCAAAGCATTATTGGTTGCTACTTCAAAGACATCTTAGAAATAAATTTTACTTTAACAGATGGATATTATAAAGGTACACCTATAACTTGATTGTTTCTTTTTATGAAGCTTTGGTGCAATTTAGCACAACACCTGATAAACCCAATTTGAACATCTGGAGACTGCTCTTTATTTAAGGATGTAACATAGCTCAAATATTAGCCATAATCCTCTATTTTTTTTAACCAACTCACTTGAGAAATAATTCTTGGAAAATCAAAATCTTGAAACTATTTTGAAAAGAAACACTTGGCGTGCTAAAGGTACAGCTTCAGTGGTGACTTTGGATTTTATTTCCCCTCATATACATTTCCTGACATCCATGCATAATTAAACAAAAATTTATACCCTGAATTATCAGTTAGATTTAGTAACATATAATTTGTTACAATGATATTCTTAAAATGTTATTGGCACCTTAACAAAATCAGCTAGAAATGGCTATGTACATTTTTCTTAGAGGTCAACTAAAGGTCAAAACTATATTCTTTACAGAAAGCAAACTTTATTTCAATGAAAATGTTTGACAGTTAAATATACCACCTTAAGTGTATGTATTATTTAGAATGTATATTAATTGTTTTTACCACTGACAGGAAGCAAAGTATTTTTAAAAAAAAATCTGTTCTGACAGAGTAAAGACATTTTTTAATAGTTCTGGAGACCTGAGCTTAGCTAACTATAACACTAAAAGGAAAATAAAAGTCATGCAAATCTGGATTTAAGCTGAAATGTCAATATTCAGAATTATTCATTTTAATTCAAGTCACCCGCTGACATTATGAAAAATGTAGTTGCTTGCTTGTGTGGCTGCTGAACTACAATATATATATAAATTAGCTCACATTTTGTGAAGAATCTTAAAAAATGCTGGGATGAATAATCTTCCCTTTGAAATATGGATATAAATTCTGCTTTCCCCATTGTAATGCCCTAAATATCTTTCAGACTGCAATCATTCCTGATTATTGGTTCATGATGGCTGAAGTAAATTAAGTAGTAATTTACTAAGATGGTTCATTTTATTCCTTGTAAGGGTCAGTCCACTGTCAAGGAGACAGATCATTTGTTTTTGGACAATGTTTTCACCATAGAGGTATGGTGTAAAAGTTAATTTCAGACCGTGAGATATAATTCACTTCCAGATTATGGAAGGCTTTGTTTAAACGTCTAAATGTGCAAGTCAGTTTGTCTTCTGTCCACCGTCCTGCCACCAATGGTGAAGCTGAAAAAACTAATCGGTTGTGACAACAGTATTTAACATGCTACTGCACTTATGCCCAAGACATTTAGCCTTCCCTTCTCTCACTAGCAGAGTTTTCATAACAATGCACTGCGTAAGTCAATCAATATGCCCCCCCTTTCAAGCCTTGTGTGGAGTTCACCCAAGAGCGTTACCAGACAACCCCAGAGATGACAGTTGTGTTCTGAGGACAGTAGGTCCATGTTGAATACATCATAGTTTTTTTCTGGTACTGTTCTAGAGAGGAAGACACAAGGGAGTAAATCTAACCCATCATTGGGAGCTTCTTATAAAAGGATAATTCCAGTTGCTACATCTGATGTATCTATTTGGACTATAAATCTTGATGAGTCTGAGTGTTGTAGAACTTGTTGGCACACAAAAAGTTGTTTCAACTCCATAAATGCTTCTTGCTGTGCATCTCCCCAGATAAACATGCCCTTTTTTTCAAGAGTTGTATGAGAGGTTTCATTTTATGGGTAAAACAGGGAATAAACTTCCTGTAAACATTTGTAAAACTTTGCAAAGCCAAAAAACTTTGCAGCTGCTTGATGTTCTTGGGAACTTGCCACTCTAGTCCCACTTGCAACTTGTGGGAGTCACTTGGATACCCTCTGTGGAAATATATATTCCAAGTAATCTAGTTGCTTGAGGTTAAAAGCACATTTTACTAATTTTAAAAAAAAGTTATTGTCTTTTAGCCTGATTAAAACCTCCTATTCATGCTGAGCCTCATCTTCAGAATAGACCAAAATGTCATCCAGGTAAATCACCACAAACTTGTTGAGTAAATCAGCAAAAACCTGATTCATGAACTTGGAAAAGACCACCCCCATATTCACAGAAGGAATGATGTTATATTCACATTTCCTGAATCACATGTCAAACACAATCAGATACTCATAGCCCTCCTTGATTTTGATGAGTTGATAAGCATTGATAAGCATGAAAGCCTAACTTGGTGAAAATGAGAGCCTTCTGCAACCTAACAAGTCTGAAATAAGAAGCAGTGGATAATGCTCTCAAACTGTCACTGATCTGAGGGCTTTGAAGTTATGAACCATGTGGAAGAGTGGGTCAGGCCCTGGATTTGAAGAGCCTGGGTCCTGCTTCTTGGGCACAAAGAACTTGGGAGCTGAAGCTGGGGACTTAGATAAAGCCCTTCTTTAAATTTTGAGTCCAGATACTGTTTTAAAACAGTTAACTCTTTGGCAGACATGGGGTATTGTCTAATGGTGGGAATCTTGGCCCCTTTAAGTAAATCTATTGTACAGTCTACCTCCCTGTGAAGGAGAAGAGTTGAAGACTCTTGCTGGGAGAAAACAACTGCAAAGTCTGTATACTTCTCTGGTAGGTGGGTAGTTGCTCTTTGGGGTTCTGAAGAGGTTGTGGAACCTGGCTCTGTGGGATGGCTCCTTGCACCCAATCACCCTCAAGAGGGAAATGCAGCCTTCCTGACATGCAGTCTATCATGGGGTTATGCTGCTTCAGCCATTCTGCTCCCAGGATGATAAGAAAATGAAGGTTTTCTGTGACTTAAAGCTTAACACTTGGTGCTGCTGAACTATAATTGCTTGCAAGGGAGTTGTAGAATGTGCAATTCAACCTGCTTTCAAAGGCTCACCATCAGTCGTCTGCACTGGCATTAGATGAGATAAGGTGACTGAAAGACCTAGAGAGCCTTTCCTGCAGAGGAATCTATGAAGCTAGTAGTTGCTTCCAAATCTGTTAAAGCTCTTATCTTTTCCTCTCTTCTGAAGGGAAAGATCTGTTTCACAGGAACTGTGAATAAAATATCCTTGGCTGTCTGATGCTGATCTCTGCTTACTGTCTGGGTAGCCCTCTCTGTGAGCTCTGGGAAGGGAGGCTGTGGTCATTTCCCTGAGTTAGCATTCCCTGAGCCTGGCATCTATCTCTGGCTTCACTTCTGGGGACTGAAACCTCTCCCTCTTGCTGGGCAACCTCTGAACATATGCCCTGAGGTGCTGCAATGAAAGTAAAGCTGTAAATCTCTATGTCTCTGTCTCTCTTCAGCAGCTGGGGACCTTCTGGTAGATCCAATTAGCATGGGCTTCTTCCCATCAAAGTCATCTGCAGGCAGTAGGGGTGGAAACTACCCTGGCTAGGCAAAGGTACTTGAAGCCTTTTTTGGCCAAAAGTGGCCTGTATTTCTTCTAGGTGTGGATTAATGACTATGCAGAGCTGATATGCTTGTTCCAAAGTTTGAGAGATTCCCTGCCTAATGAGTTCAGCTCCAATCTGATCATTCAACCCCCACTTGAACTGTGCAGTTAATGCTGGCTCATAATAGCTGAGATCAGCAGCAACCAGTTTAAACTCAGCTATGAAATATCTCACCCTATTACTGCCTTGGCTGAGCTGGTACATGTGGTGAATGGCTGTGACTTTCTTATGGGATCCCCAAAATAGCTTCTGAAGCTGTCCATAAAATTCTGGTAATTATCTATTACGGTATCATTATTCTCAATGATAGGCATGGCCCATTGGGCAGCTGATGCTGTTAGAAGGCTCAAAATGAAAGAAACTCTAGCCCAGCCATTTGGAAATTCCCCAGGATGGATGCCCATAAATAACTCACATTGAGCAGTAAATGTCTTCATCTTCTTTGCTTTGCCAGTATACCTTTCATGGAGACAGGCTTGGCTTCTCTGAATTACTGTCTGTAAAACTTGGTCTGGCATGGGAGGGGAACAGGAGGATTTGATGGTACTGCAAACTGCATCTTTTGTGCCAGCTGTAATACAGTAGCAGACAAATTCCAGTCTTCATTCTCCACTCCATCCTGTCTGAGTAGAATAACTTCTAAAGTTGTCTGGTCTGCCATCATACTGCTTGTTGAGGGTTAGAAGCCATGTTCTAATTCCTGCAGGCCTTTCAGCAAAATAAAAAATAATTCTTCTTTTCTTTCCTCCTTTTTTTTGATATGAGAAGGAGAAATTAATGTTGGGATGAAAGGAACTAATAGAAATGAAAGTAATTCTAATCTACTGCTTCTATGGTCCTATGTGATTTCAAGAATTTCTCCTTCAAAGGCACAAAAGCTCTTGTTCTTGGTTATATTTAATGATCCTCTTGGGATTACCTCCTTCACTTGATCATATGCAATGACTCAAGGCTGATCCCCCTCTTCACACATAGTTCAGCTCTTGTTTTCTACAAGAAACACTCAAAAGATCTGGCAGAGATCGTATAGGGGAAGTTCCTATTAGGAAGCACCAGAGTAAATGTCAGAGAGGCTCTACAAGGAGTTAATGAACACTGAAATCTTTGCTGAAAGCTCAAGATAGAAAGCTTTATAGTACCACTTGTCTTCCACATAATCAATCTTTCTTTAATGTGGACAAAGTTACCTGCTTCATTCTGAAGATAAAAATGAAACCAGAGGTTTAATCTTTATCTGTTGCTCTAATGTGATCTCTTTGTGAAAAAAATACATTGGAGGACATTAAAATCATAGAATTTCAGACCCTGTTCTTTGTATTCATTAATTTCAGACCCTTGACATTGTATCCAGGATTTTTTTATTCAAAGCTTATCATTTAAACTATGTGGGCATCAACATTCCCTTCTTGAAAAAGCCAATGATGATAACTAACGGCCAACCTGAGGCATACTGATAGGAAAGCAACTCCCACTGTAATGTGCCTTCCTCATAGAAAATAATTCTTAGGATTGCAGCTATAATTGCAAAGGATCATTGCAATGAATCAGTTTGTCAAATGTTGGCTATTGCTACATACCCCAAATGGGCCAAGATGTGAAATTCAATTCCACTAAGTTTTTCCTTTTTTTGTCCTTGCATTTGTTTCATCCCAATTCTATTGCCTGTTTAAAGGAGGCCAGACGTGATCTCAGATAGATCAGTTCCATGTCCTTCCTCTTCTTATTCCCTCAGTCACCTTCTCCTAATGAATGACTAGCTTCAGTCTGCTCTCTTGCCCCAATTTTTCACTCTCCTCCAATACTAACAGTTGCATCTGTGATTTACTATGATTCCAGCTTTGCTGCAACTATCAGCATGCTCAATACCTATGGACACAGCAGTTGGGCCAGCATGATTGCTAATCTGACAGACTGAATCATATTTTTCTGCTGATAAAATAATTGACTGAATGATGTATATGCATGCACAGCCTTCCACACATCCCAATAGAAAAACTGTAATTATTGTTTTAGCTGCAGATTCTCGATTTCTTTAAGAAGTCCCATGTAAAAGACATCTAAATATCTCCTCAGTTCTTTTTAGTTCTCTAAAGAAAGCACTGTTACCTCAGTGTTTCTTCCTCTAAATGCCAGTATCAGTAAATAACATATCTAATATACAAGAACATGTTGTTATTCAGTCTGTATGTTTGGTTGTAATTCAAAGTATTAAAACACAGTTGGTGCTTGTTTCAGACATTTCTCTATATTAAGCTTTTTACCATCTCTTGTGTTCAATTTTTAACTTAATGATTAAGGATTTAAATATATAGACCTTATAAGCAATTGTATACAGTGGCAAAAGTGTATATAGCAGACAACTAAATTGGTTGCTGTAGTTTAATTTCTAGTGAATCGGTAGAGTTTGGACATTTCAGTAATCAGTACTCCCATCCTCCACAGTACTAGAAGTAGCAGAAGATGCCAAAAAATAGTAGAAAAAAATAGTAGAAAATTACCTCAGTTTCCATTATTGAGCTTATTGGTGATGTATCATATTGTCTATCAATTGCCAGACTCCAATCTTTTTTCTTAGATGTTTTATTTTCTTTTAATATATCCTTAGATTTTGTTGTATTTTTCTATACATTTCTATCTTTATTTTAGAACAATACATTTACACAGATGTTTTCTTTTTCAATAAATTTTGGGAGTTTTTTGCTGCATAAATCCTTTTCATATCTTTCTATATATCTGTTATATCTAATCTTCTAATTTTAAAATAGCATAAGCTGGTCTTGTTGCACTATTTCATGTACATATATATAATTTTCATCACAGGATATTTCTGTGTAAGAAAAAGGCAGATTCACCTCCACACACAAGCACTTATGTACAGTACATGGCTTTCTGCCCATTCTTGCGCTTGAGTGAGGCATAAATTCCATTAACCTGAATTGCAGATTTAGCTCACCTTTACAACAGCCAATATCGACAAGATGCTGGTGATCAATATGGGACAGATTGGAAGCTCATTTCAACAAATTGATAAAAGTTCAGAATGAAAAGAGGTGAGGCAGTTTACAGCAGAGGTTAAATCTTTACATTCTGCTTTCTCTAATACCCATTTTTCCCTTATGTGCTCCTAACCTTCAGAATTAACCCCATTTTAAAATACAAGCAGTGTTTTCTAGTCATATTTTCTCCTTCATTCTTAGTTCCCTACTACAGTATACCAAGGATACACTGCATCCTACTTTCTATGGGCGAAGCAGAATAGCTGTGATATCCATCATCCCACTGACATCATTCAGATGGAGAACAGCAAAACTCCAACACTACCATCCTTCCTATTCTCAAATAATTACTCTCTGGAGTGGTGTGGGAAGGGCAGAGTCTCTGACATTAGTGCTAGTGGAGAGTTCCCTCCTAATTTAGGTTAATTAAGGTATAAAGGATTGTGTTTAGGAAGAGAATGCTTAGGCTTTCCCTCTCTGAATGCCACAATTCTGATATAAAGGGTCTGCGCTTGAAATTAAAAATATAATGGTCACATAACTGCTTTGTACTTTTCTGTACAAAGAGCCTTATGGTTTTAGAGATATAAATGTAACAGCCATATCATTTAGAAAGTAAATGTAATCTCTATCTTCCAAAATTATTCTAGGGAAGAGTGAGTGATATTAGGATGCCATTCTGAGGTACATTCAACCTGTTTATGAAAATAAGTTTCCTGCCATCAGGATATTTATGTAAGCCACC
The DNA here is from genome assembly GCA_032468055.1 of Acrochordus granulatus. Classification (NCBI taxonomy): domain Eukaryota; kingdom Metazoa; phylum Chordata; class Lepidosauria; order Squamata; family Acrochordidae; genus Acrochordus; species Acrochordus granulatus. The sequence continues at coordinate 502,229 of JANHZU010002321.1, read as the reverse complement.
CAGAGTCATTAGTTGGGCAGCCATATAAATTTTATAAGTAAATAAACAAATCTAGTCACATTTTGCTGAATTCTTAGAAGGAATAACTAACATATAATCTAGGCCTGCAAAGCAATTTTATCTGATAATTTGATATGGAGAAAAAGGACCTTGGATGTAGATAGGCTTATGAAAAAAAGAATGTGGTTGCCCAAAGTATGAGAAACACTTTTTCTTTTAATATTTACATATTTCCTTTAGTTTTCTGTGTAACTCTCCAGTCAAATTCACAGTCATGAACACTGTTTTGCCACACTTTCTGCTGTAAGGATCTGGATTGAATACCAATCTGGACCATACAGATCAGATGTCCATGTCATGTTACTTGAAAGAAAGCCTCCACTGGAGATTATAATAGATTACGGTCCTGCTGTTTACACATTTGGCGGATCATCACATGGCTATCCCATCTTTGTCTATATATGTTAATATTTTAAGCACTTTTAGTTCCGATTAAGACGTATTTAGTCTTTAGACGGTCAGGCTCCCCACAATGATTTTGGAGAGACGCAGCCATAATGGAGCAACAGATAATACAAGGGAGCAGTTCCTACCCTGATGGAAGACTGATATGTAAGACTATAAATCTTGCAGTGAAGTGCCAAAAAAGTCAGCCTTCAGAACTGAGGTTAAGCCCTGATTTATATGAGATAGCATTAATATATTGATAATACCTATATGAAAGGGCAGCGTTAATATGTCCATCATGTGAATCAGAGAAAACATTATTTGTCCTTTTATGTTTTTCATTGACTTTCTTAAACCTGATAACTGCATGGATTCTTCTGTTGACACTTAGTACTTACTTTTTAAGACTGCTTCAAGTTACTTTAAAAAAAGAAATCAATTTACTCTTAATTCTTTGAAAGCTCCACACTGTTTTAAATTACATGCTTATACTGGGATAGGAAGGCTATTTATTCAGAAGGAAAATTTCAGGCCCATCTGAAATTAATTTCTCAACTCCGACATTCCTGGGTACCAGCCTTCAATCTAGCTATGGAATTTCCTGATGGAGCTGCACGCGTTGCAGTCTTTATGTTACAGGTTTCTCGGCACCACCATTCTTTTGACCTGCCAGCTGTGAAACTGAAGACTGACTCCTTCATTGCTGCTGCTTTAGCTGGATCACTGCTGCCCCCTTTCACAAGCTTTAGCTGAATATTGCAATTGGCTTCCTTCGAGGTAGCGATATTATACTAGCAATATCACTGAAAAATCCATCTCCCTGTGAAAGAATCAAGTAGAGCATCAGTTAGAGCTTTGGATAATTCAGTGCCATCCAGTTTCCAGATCTAGAGATAGCTATTCCCTTTACTCTGTTCTTTATAAAATGATTCCTTCAATTAAAGGACAAAAATTTATAATTATTTGAGTACAACATATACATTTCTTATAATCCTTTCTTTACTTTTCCTTATTAGAATATTTTACTCCCAACAAGCTCCTTCTTCTGTTCCTTCTAGGGTCTTCTTAACTATAGAAGAAACTAGTCCTCCTTCTCCTACTTACTGATTAGGATCTAATTTCTGTATGTTATTTTGCTAACTGAGGTGTTGATAAACTAAAATGAATAAAGGCTCTGTTTTTTTAAAAAAAATAAATAAAAAACAGTGCTACCAAGACTGGTAAATCAGTCACTGGAACTGTACAAATATGGATGACCATAAGGTAGCAGTGGAGTTAGAATTTTCTGATTCATTTTGCTGCCGTCTAGAGGTCATCTGGATTTACTCAGCCCAAGCCTTTAGAAACAATTACCTTTTGCATATGTAAACAATTGAGAGCTTATTTGAGATACTAGGAATTTAGCAAGTGATAGAGTACAGAGGGATTCTCCACAATACAATGCTTCCAAAGTGAATAAAGAAAAGCCAAATTAAGTGAAATAATTGTCTTTGTTATATAAGACTGCACTATTGTTCAAAATGGGACACCTTTTCCTGTAACTGAAATGTTCCTCTGAAAACTGCATTGAATGCAAAAAATAGATGGGAATGGTTTTGTAATGCCTGCCAGAATGAAGCCTTTTATGCAATGGAGATAATTTGAACGGAAAGCTCCCTATCTACAGTTTATGATAAATGTTGGATTCATGAACAAATTCCCAATAGTCCACATAGGAAACTAAGGAAATAATTAGCCAAGTCAAAGACCAGATTAAGAGGAGAATTACAGTTTCATTTGCAAGAAAGCTTTGAAATATGTGAAGGAAAATGTGAAGGTATCTATGTTCAGTATAATCTGCATATTCATGAGTATATTAAGAGTCTATAAACACATGGCATCAACTGTGGAGTATAGGATGAAACATCCTGCTGTTTTGAGTATGGTGCTTTATCTGGCAAGAGCCCTGAGAAAACTGGGAATATTATGTATCAGTCTTGTGCCAGTGTGCTATGAATAAACATATGTGATAGAAGACGGATGTCTCTGAAGAATCTACAAAGTAGTTGCTGCAGTAGTGTGACCACAACCCACATGCTGACATGACCATATAATTAAGTTCTGTATCATAACATATACATGTACTATGGATATAGAATCCACATGACAGTTTGAATAACAAGCGTGTTATTTAATATACATTTAGCCAAGATAGCACGGATTGCAATTATTGCTTTCTTTCTTTCTTAGGAAATTCCCCATAAAAACTGGGTTCACAGGATTGGAAGCAAACTACAAATAGGAGAATAAAGTGAAAGACGCATGGCAAGACAAGAGAAGTTCATAAGACAATCTTAGTCAAAAAATCTGTGGAAAAGTTTGTCTTTATTGGCACAGACTTCTCTGCAAAATCAACTTCCTTCTTATGCTAAACCAGTGTTTCTTAAGATTTCTGCAACTTAAGATTTGTGGACTTCAATTCCCAGAATTCCTTAGTGACTGAGGAATTCTGGGACTTGAAGTCCACACATCTTAAAGTCACCAAGGTTC
>JANHZU010002321.1:352311-372742 GCA_032468055.1 Acrochordus granulatus | reverse complement strand
TTTATATATCTAAATTTAAAGTATTAGTATATTGCTTTAATATTAAAATATCCTCAGTATTTTTCAGTCCAGAAATTTCATCATGGGGAGGGGGGAGGATAGAGAACAAATTAATAACACCAAAATCAAAAGTTGTATCTTAAAACTTCCCACCCAATCAAAGTAATTGTAGTTGTTTATTATTTACAGAATAAAAAAGGAGCCAGCTTCCAAAATAATTATTGTAACTGTTGACTCTCTTTGAACTTGTCTAGAAAGGGCATTTCACAAAAATAGTATCCTCCTCTCAAAGGGCAATGACATTAAATGCAGTCACTTGTCAGTTTGCCTATTGTACACATGAGGATTATTCCATGGAGTATTCAAGAAAAATAAGCACACATATTTCTCACCCCCTTACTTGTTTTCTCAGATTTTAATTCCAATATATCAAAATTCCTCTGTAAATATAAGTTACTTATTTTTTTTAATAATGGTCTAACCCACTTTTTATTTCCTTAACATTTTTCAACCCTACATGTTACTCTTGATCACTGAAACTTACTTTGCTTCTGCAGGGACGTTTAAAATACTTTAAATTCAGATAAATACAATAAAATCCAAAATCAGAGATAGATACATAAATAATTTCTTGTTTAAAAGTCAGTTTTTCAAGTTCAGATTACACTACTGACCCTAAATCTTCTTTGTTATAATTGAAATCTGGAATCTTAAATCATTCTAAATTGCTTTAGCATCAGAAAAAAAGACTTCACTGAAAGTTCATTCAGACTGAAGTCTATGGAGCTGCAAGGGAACACATCAGAGATAAGGAAAGAGGTGGATAGTTTTCCTCCAAGACACAGTGAAAACTTTGCTCCAGCCAGGCTCAGTGCATCAGTTTTTTGGAAGAAGTTGCTGTCTGTCTATCTGTCTGTGCTATTGTGATGAGCAGCATTTTTTTTATCAAATATGCCAATGAGGAGTGGACTGATTCAAGCTGTGGCCATTGTCTCTTTTTCGGGATATTTCTTCTTTTCTTTCTTTCGCTGCCTGACATTCGCTTTTCTTTCTGACCTTGTTCTTATCCAACACACTTCTCAGGTAGGGGAAGGGTCACTCTTTCAAGTTGTATGAATTTATTATCTGCAAAAGATGTTGACATTAATCTTAAATTACCCATAACTGAAGTATATAGAGACATGGACCAAAAAAAAATCTAATTCTCTGCATCTCATAAGCTAAATTCCTGGATAGTATTGAAGTTATCCTCTTTCTGACTTAGCACAAAACACTCTGACCCACAAAAAACTTAACCAATACTAAAATTGGTGAAGTTTTGCATGTTGCATAAAATGTATCTAGATTTTTTTGCTATCCTTATTAAACATGTACTGAGAAATCATCACAGTGATACATTAAAAGATGTAAAGGAAAAGAAAAATCAGAATGGTGTGAATATGAAAAAGAAAGTTCAGTGGGTATATGTTTCAGTATAACACACTATCATCGGAAGGTATTTCTGGATTCTGACCCTCTAAATTCAATTGACTGTGTCTGTCAATTCTGGCCCTCTGCCCTTTTTTCTGAACATCCCTCCTTGCTCAACTTATCAAACTGAAGATGAAATTTGTATTGCATTTCTCCTTGCAAATCATATTCAGTATTTTGAATGTTATTCCAATTCTATTAAGAACAAAATCTATTTATATATATTCATATTCCCAAGCAGCCACATTAGTATTGATATTGCTGCAGGTTATATCAGCACAAACCTGTCTGTCTGATGTTGCATCAATACTAATAAGACTTTTCATGTTGGCCACTGCACTGTGGGAATTTGAGGACACTATTGTGTATATAGCATAAATATGTATGTACATGTGTTTACTTGTACATAAATGTGTATGTACGTGCATACAGAGGCAGTCAGACCTCGCTAATCAGAATCAGGTTACAAACTTCATTGCAGGTTGTTAAAGAAAAATATCTACGTTATTAACATTTCAATAGCACATACATGCTGGGAAAGTGATTACCTTTTACATCTTCATGATGCCCAGATATGCCACAAATACACTGACAATCTACTTTAAATATTCTCTCTGTTTTGTCGTATGTATACTTTCATTCTTGCAATCTCTACTTTGTCACATATTCAAACTCTCATATTTTTTCACTTTTATGTCTTCCTTGTCCTGCATTCTATAGATATTGCTCTTTTCTACATCTGTTTCTCCTTTACCTCATCTTTTCTACTTTATTTTTTCTTTAAACTTGTTTTGCTTGAAAATCTCTACCTTGTGGTTGTGTACTGCTGATTTCACATTTGCTGTGAGATGATCTTCACATTCACAATGGATGACAGGAAAGATTAATAACCTCATGTTCTGCCTTCTCCTCTGTGGGCTTATCTAATTAATGAATGAACAAATAAATAAACAAACCCATAGTTTTTAAATTCCTCCCAAATAGGGGCCAGTCTCTAAAATAAAACATTTTACTGGATCTATTTTTTAAGGAAAGAGGATTTTTTTAAAAAATTAAAACATTCAAACAATTTCTAGTTTATATAGTTTAGTTTACATAGTTTCCCTCCAAACTTTTTATAAGGGAAAAAAGAAAACATAACAACCCAGAGCTAGAAGTTAAGGAATCAATTCTCTATATTCAGCCAATTCAAAGAATAATTACACAGACCCAAGTTCCAGAGAATATACATGAAGAAAGTTAAATCAGGATTATATTTAGGTCACATTATATGCATCTATTAATGAATTCTCTTCTAGAACTATTATATTAAACAATTAAAATAGCTTATTTCTCATTAACTGCAAAATATAGAACTATAGTATGACTTTTGTTTGAAACTCAAATGTGGGAGAGAAGGAAGGGCAAAGCCAGGAGTAAAGAAGGGGATCAACCAAGAATCATTATGCATGCATAAATACCAAAGGTCTACCCCTTGTGAAGACCAGACCATTAGCCTTATCTGGGCAGTTTAGATGCCAGGCTGGTATTTGGAGAATTTCTTGTGACCTTGAAGCTTCAATAAACCTTTAGTTTAGAACTGAACTATTTGAGCCTGATCCTTTAAGCTTAACATCAGATTTCGTTATGAAGAGATTTACACTTCAAAACTCTTCAAAATAATTGTCTAATTGGCAGTATCACTCCAGAACAGAGAACTATAGGGGTGTTGATGGGAAGGGGGAGGCAAATAAAAAAGTGGAGATTGTGGTTGTGTCTGCATGATTAAAACTTCACTCCATTTTTTTACATGTGTGTGTGTTGAGTGCATCACTGTAATTGCTATCTAAACATTTTTAACTCCTACGTGTGAATGCCCCTGATAGCAGATCTCCTTTATTGTCAAAATTATTAGCAGATATACAGAATTTTTATAGAACCTTTGAACATTAAGCAATTTTCTCTTAAGTCTATTGAACTATAATCTATCACCAACCAACTTAACCAACACAGTACCCATTATACAGGCACTTCCATGGTGATATCCTCTTGGAGAATCAAAATATATATGTCCTAATTGACCCTACTATAAATCTGTCTGGGAGCTTTAACAAAGTTTCAAAAGGTTTACAGTGCTTTGGGGCCATTTTCTTTCACAAATAAGGTAGAAAATAGTATCAAGATTTTGATGTGATCAAGGTGTCCCCCCCTGCCGGGTAAGTATTGAATTTGGTTTTCCTAGGTCACAACAGTGGCAGTATTTTGTCTTACACATATTTTAATGGTGCACTTTAGGCCAAATGCTTTGGCCATTTCAAAGATACCTGAGATGCTTTCCTATTTGATGAAATCCATGACAGAAGTTAAACCCAGAACGTACCTTAACAAAAGTTCAAAAATATTTTTAAATTGATGCTATTGGGATATATGGACCAAAGAACTGGAGTTTCTGATAATATCCCATCAATTGCTTCATGTTGTTAAAACATTAAAATGTATGAACTATTTTGAAATTAAAGCTGATTCATCAAAAAATTGTACTTAGAGAATATTGAAAAACTATATTAGAATCCCTAAAGGATGTACTCAAAAGGACAGACATCAGATTTTCTCTATTGGGTATGTTAAAAAAATGAGGGTTAACTGATCCATCTCATATAGTCCTGAGAATTTTTGGAGTACTGTTTTAATGTATTTAAGATTTGTAGGGAAATGTTTTAAATACTAAAGATATCAATGTGATATTGAATTAAATACCAAAGGTTTTCAATCTGTAATGGTAGTGGGAATAACCTTGGGAAGTGGGGGGAAGAGATGCTGCCCAGGGAATGATCAGAGAAGAGGATTGGGTAGCTTGCAGCGGCATAACAGGCAGAGAAATAACTCTGAAAGGACCCTCTCAAGTTTATCAGGCTAGAAAAAGAGGTGGCGGAAGATTCGTACTTTCATATTTGCAAGATTTTATTGATGTGGCCTTACAGTAAAGTAGAATTAGCTCAGGTCTGTTTCCTGTCTGGTCTACCTGGGAAGGCTGACAATATCTGACTGTCTATGAAAAATGGTTGATATGGTTAAAAGGGTAGTATTGAGAAATTGAAAAAATGATGTTATTAATATTGGCCTAAAGATTGGCTTTTAGAAATATGTAATTTATCTGTCTTGGAAGAGGTGATACATTCTTTTTTGGCATAGATTTTATATTTTACAGTAATATTTTATATGTGATTATAATGTATTTTTTGTTATGTTTTGTAAACTAAGGATTATCTATATATTTTATATATAAGGTGGAATTGCTAAGATTGCTAAACATGCTCAGACTTTATTGGACTGTGTTTTAGAAGTTAAAGATTTTAACTGCTTTAAAGATTACATAAAGCAAGATTCTGAAGGCACTTGTGATCATGGCAGTAGTTGCATAAAATGTCCAATATTCAAATCACTTTGCTGATTTTTCCTAATCTTCAAAAGTTTGATGAGCTATAATTTTCAGAATTTCCAGCCAGAATAGGCAAGAGCCACACTGACCTGAAGATTTACATACATTATTTTCATATTCCATACAACCCTGAAAATAACAGTAGTTCCATATTAATGAAGATAGTCAATGAGGAACCTCTTCAGCTACCTTTATGAGTTTGTAACTCTGTCAAATTGCATCATAGTGCATACAATCTCATCATAAAACATCATAGTACAAACAATCTCATCACATCACCCCCATTTACAATACAGGTTTTAATCCACATACTATGCCTCATCTCCTAAATATTGCCACCAAAAAAATATTTTGCCTTCCTCTTCAGTCAGAAAACAATGACATGAACACTTCCTTTTATTTGTTTATCATCAAAGTATAATTTTATGTCTTCCTGTTTATTTACTACTCTCTAGATTCAATAACAAAGGCACACTTTGTTTTCTTTAAATAATATTTAAATTCTTATCTTTAAAACATACTTTACAGTGGGTAAAGAAACAAACCTTGACCTTTTTCCTAAATAGAATATCTTCACATACTATAGAATTGTTTCAGAAATCATTTTATTATGTTTTACGTAGGTAAGAAGATAGACAGACAGACAGATGTCAATAATATTATTTTAATATTATTTTAATATTATTAAAATAATAAACTTATGTAGAAAATCAGATATATAGACCCTGATACATGTTTCTCAATCCTGCAATACTTACTCATCCACAATGTCCATTACAACCATACAAGGTCCAGTGAACATACAATGTTTCATATTCAAATGCAAGAAATAATATTTTCCCAGAAATTATACCAGGATTCATAAAATTATTCCCCTTTCCTGTTTCAAATTTGAAACTATAAAAGAATATGCCTTGTAAATAATAGATGAGTAATTAAATTTATTTTTAAACAGTATCAAAGTTCAGAAAGGGATACAGCAAGCCGATATGCATGAAGAATCTGCCTGCATAATTAGCTGTCCAGCAGCAGCCAAAATTTTTATTATAAGGACTGATTCCCATATACATAATCACACACAAGCATATATACACATATTTTGCAGATTGTATCTTGCAAATCTGAATTGAAAATGCTGTTTATGGAACAAACACTCAATGCCTTTGATAATGCTACTGGTGAGGGTTCTCAAATAGATATTTAATTTAGATTGAACAAAACACTCGCTGTGGCAAATAAATAGCAATTTATTAATGAAAAGTCTCTTTGTAGATGCTTAATGACCATTGAATCTGGCATTTCTATTAATCTGAAATAAATGTGTTTAATAATCAATTGGCTTTTGTTTATCATGCAATAATGTTCTTATTAAATGAGAATTAAATGCCTATTAGAGAATCTTAACTTAAAGCATCACCATCTTCTGAATGAGGCTACAGTAATTAATTTTCTTGCTACTTAAAAGAGAGTTGAGTTTCATTGTTACAGTATTGTAATATACATTACAAAACCCATAATCAAGAACCTTGAACTGCTGAACATAAAAGGAGAAAGAAGTTTCTAAGGCTCCATTAAAATAAGTACTTAGGTTTTTAATTCTCAAGTTAAAGAATTATTTGTCTGACTTGCATAACTTTACATTTTTAAATAAAAATGATCCTATAAAGGGTTTATTAACCCACAAGGAAACAATGCTCAGTGTTTCCTTTTATTAACACCAGAGATATTTTAACACAGCAATATTTAATATTTTGGAAACAAGCAAACCCATTATTTAAATAATGCTTTGAATTTCAAGTTATATTTAATTTTTTTTTGAGAAAGACATTAGCAAAATAAATACAATTAAGCACACCATGAGAATTATTTATCCATTTTACTATGTTCAACCTAAAGTCAATGACCCATCGTCTGCTACAGTCTGATTTCAAACATTGACTGAAAGATGTTTATTCAAGAGTAATTCCTTTAAAAAGCAAGGTTTCTTTAATTGAGTATGCATCTGGTTGCAATCTGAGTTTTTTGTCACACTTCAAAAAATAACAGATTTTAGTAAATGTCAAACATATTAAATATCTATAACAAAAATCATTCTTAGACATTAATAATTTCATATAAGTCAATCATTAAGGATCTATTAAGTTTATTCATACCTGATAATTTAAAGAGCATTTTCTACAAAGCAAAATTGTTTAAAAAAATAGATGCTTAGAAAAGGAAGACACTAAAAATCTAGAATTATCAATAAACATTTCTCAAAAACATTTTCTTGTTACTCTCCCTGTCTTTCAATAAAATATCAAAATCCCACAGAAGCACAGAATATAGCTATAATTATTTCCAAGAAGAAGAAAAAAATAATCAGATACAAAATAGATCTTCAAATACCCTCACAAACATGCACACCTTCTAAAAAATACTTGTACAATTTTTGGGCTTGTTTTTAATATGTTAGTAAGAAAGTCACAATCTAGAAAAGCTGCACAATTTAGATGGGAAATACGTGAATTACATGTTTGCGTGTGATACCATAACAAAAGGAGATAACAGGCTTGGTCTCAGACCATAAAGCAATGAATATATAAATGATTGTTTTTTACAAAAGAAGTTTAATAATGAACAAATACTGCACCATAATAGATTGCTGTCGTGTTCAACATGCCAGTAGGTTTTCTGCTAAGCTTTAGCTACAATTCTTTACTTATTTGATCACATGTGTTCTCTTGCTTTGCTTATATGAAGCACCTGATTATATGGTCTCTAGAAAAGAGCTAGTAACATTTACAGGTTATCACCCTACACCTGAAAATAATTTCTGTATTTATGATAGTCTAGCATAAGACAAACAGTACATTGAAATGTTACTTCAAACAGGATCATTGTTGTGCATGAATCTTGAAAAAAAACAAGCTTCCCAAGAAAGACCATACAAGATCTATTTTAACTAATGTGGGTCATAAAAGGGGGGTCCTCCAAAATAAAGCTAAACCATTTATATTTCAAATACCAAACTATATCTTCTAAATAAGCTGACATAATATATACAATACTTAATAAATGTTTCCACAATGCTAAATTATATTATTTTCCTTTATTCAGCAAGGTAATATTTTAACTTTCTGTAGTATGAAAATATACTTTTGGAGCAGCAATAAAATAGGTGAATCACACTCAGAAAACTTTCTGTTTGCAGTTCCTAACTCAGCTAGATAGTATATTTTATTATAGAAGAGAAAACCAATCAGTATAATTAAGTTCATTTACATTTCTCTATGTGTATACATCTAAACTCCCATTATCATAAACACACTGAAGTCCCCCCTCTCCATGTTATATGAATCATTGCCAGTCACCCTTCATTTTGGCCTCATTTCAGGTTCATGTGAACATGTTTGTGTATATGAAATTATATGTATTACTGTGCTTTTAGCAAATATGGGCAGAAAAGCTAGGAACCAAATTCCCCTCTAATTCTAATGAAAAAGATAATAATTAAATGCTCAAATTCTGTCATAACAGCCAGTCACAGATTTAACGTACTCTGCACTTCTTAGCTTTGAAAGGGGGACATCCTTTGAAAAGCCAAACAGTTGGCACTTCAACATTTACAGGATATACAGAAACATTCACTTGGCCATAACTGACCACTGTTTAAGGTGCGGAAGCTCTCCTTTTAATATTAATAGACCACCTGCTATTGAGATCTAATATTCTCCTTAGGAAATGAGAATGCTGAGAATTCAAAAGGGTCATTTGTCTTCTATTTAATTTAGGTGTACTATTTTCATATATCGGATTTCACAGTACTGTATTCCTCTCTCTGTCTTTGCAGCACGAACCACAGGCATGTGATATAGCCCTGTTGCTAAACAGGGACAGCCATCTAAACTGTTGGTCTGGAGGGCTCCTTGAGAATAATACGTAGTATTCTGAATTTTGAAGACTGGCATACAGGACAGTAAATTAGAAAACTGAGCATGAAAATTGTAGGGGTACAGCAATATTTAAAACTGGCATTTCAAAAGCACAGTATCGTGTTCTTCATAAGGCACAGTGCCACATTACTTCAGGATTAAGTTTTTTTCTTTTCAACTGTCCAAACTTTTTCAAAAAAAATGGATGGACAGACAGGCAAACAGACAGATAATGCCTGCTTTCTGATAATGTCTTTTTCAAGTTCGCATCCACAATGTTTTATTTTACAAAAATAAAATTTGTCAAAGCAATATTAAATAAGATCAAACCTAATTTCTGCTTTCACATTGGTATATTTGGAAATATTCCAGATACAGTTTTGGGATACTCTAACATTTGCTTTCTGTTTTAGAAGAGTAGAATCTGTTCCTTCAAAAGAGATTTATCCATGTTACAATATTTAGTACAAAAGAAGGTGAAGGAAGAAAGAAGAACGCATACACCTCTCTAAGTTCCTTGCACTAAGCTAAACCGTATTAAAATATGAGCGGTACTGGACATGATTCAGGCTCTAATATAGGCATACGGTACTGTTGATTTACTTCTATGTTAACTGATGCTCAGAAGTGGACCAATTAAGTTTCTTTCTCTCTCTCTTTAAATCCTTCATCCATGCTTTCAATGTTTCTTCTAGAAGCAAAGGCTGCAAGTTCAAAGCCCCAGAGTGCCATCTTCTGGCTATTTTTACTTATTGAAAAATATTTAAATAATTTAACTGTTTAACTGGTGGATGAGCCAAGGAGTCCATATATGCGTATATGGCAATACCAAACCTGTTACAGGCGATCAGCAGTGATATTCCCTGGATTCTTTTCAAAAATAAAGACACACACATGCTGTCTCCTGAATTATTGCCTGCATAAGTATAATATTGCAGTCTGAGATTTCAGTTTTGTGTTCTGATTCCAATCCGCACTTCAACATGAGTAAAACACACCTATACACACATCTTGGCACAAGCAAACCAAACAATACTTAGCTTTAGGTAGACATGAATAGAATCTGAGCTGGCAGTGAGTGACCCGGAAAGGGCCCAGAGTTGCAGCGGAGATCTCAACAGAAATTTCGAGTGTACGTGCAGCTACTGTTAAAAAAAAAGACAAAAAGACAAATTAGGTATGGGGCTACAAATAAAATTATAAACCCACTTAAAATACTTTCTACTGTCCTGAACACCATTCTTTCTAAGCAAAATTATCAAAGGACTGCAACAATTCACATAGGTTTGGTCTCTGATATTCTATCGTTAGAAAAAGGTCAAGTAAGACAGAACATGACGGAAAAACTGTCAGGTATACTGTATTTGAGAAGAAAAATTACATAAAGAGAACATTTTTCTACCTTTCATAATACTAGAATTCAGCATCATCAGGTGCAGCTAAGTGGTAAGAAATTCCAGGCAGATAATTGGATAAATTCCACCACATCACTTAAAAGGAAAAATATAGAATTGATTTCCCATACTGAACAATGGCCCCTAAAGCTTACCTTTTGCAAATAGAATCAGACAAATCCATGGAAGTTAAAATTATGTTTATATTATCTCCTTTGTGAGAGACAGGGGGGATCTCCAAACAGCAGCTGCCGGAGAACAGAAAAAGGAAGATGATCCTGATATATTCTGTTTTTTGTTCTGTTTTCAGAATAGAACACTGCACTAAAAGTTAATGGCAAGGTCTACCACTGCTTTCTTATTTCTTACAATTTTATATTTTATTTATTAAGGAATAGAAGCTCTCTTCCGGCACTGTGTCTCATGCTAACATTCTTTCTTATGCTTGGATTTCTTTTTCCTTTGTCTCCCACAGTCACAAGAATACTTTAAACTGCAAACATGCTAGCAAAGCTACTGAGATCTTTCCTGGGTCAACCCATGTGCCTCCCTCTCCCCTCAAAGTGCTCTAGATCTCAAATCTAATTTGTTATTCCTTTGTTACCTGCTCTGTAGCTTATGGTTCTTGCCTGTTATACAGTATAGAGATTGGGCGGGGGAGTCTTTCTACGTTTTGCTCTCTTTGATCAACTTGGTACAATGGTTAAGGCATCAGGCAGCAAACCTGGAGACTCTGACTTCTAGTGCTGCCTTGGGTACAAAGCCAGGTGGGTGACCATGAGCCTGTTATATTCTCTTAGCCCTAGGAAGGAGACAATGGCAAACCACTTCCGAAATCTTGCCAAGAAAACTACAGGGATTTGTCCAGGCGGTTGTCAAGAGTCAAAACTAACTTGAAGGCACAAATACATACAAACATATGTATTAATTGTATCCATCTGTAAACAAGGGAGGGAGAAAAGCTCAAATATACAATATATGGGATCATTTGTCTAAAGCCTCAAAATTCTTCCTTTTCTTATAAATGTATAGAAGAACTTACAGAATGAATTATTATACCTCCCTGCTCTTTTTACCTTTGCCACTTAGTCAATAGTCCCTTAATAGCTGGACTATTACATGATGTATACAACATAATTGTATATTATGTATACAGAATACATTCAGGAAAAAGAGGAATATGAGCCAAAAGACATAAAATGAGATACCATTTTCAGGAGATATTCAGTTATTGAATTTTCCTTCAGTTTTCCATAGGAAATATGAAAGTGGAAATGCCATGTTTTCCTCACAAATGTTCAGTTCTGCCCTTAGCTTTGATAAGATCTTAGAACCTATGACTTGAAGCCAGGATAGTTGTTACTAACTACAATTTTTTTCATTTGAGCATTGCAAAAAGTTATGATTAATCTCAAATAGAAGTGAAGTCATGCAAATTCCTCCTCGCAGCCACACCAGAGGAGGAAGAAGCACCTTACTCAACTCAAGCAAAATGTTCTGCTTTGCATATAAATGTGTCTACTACAACTGTTGTGGAAGCTATGTATCCCTCCCATTAGTCATAACATCTGCAGTATAACCAGAAAGAAAACCTGGGATCTGCCTTCTTCAGAGAAAAATTCTGAAGGTTTATTTCACCCCACAAACATACCACTTTCCAAAATTCCTTCTCTGAGGCCATTAAAAAGATCTTGCAAGCTATTTTAAATCCTCCTCTTTCTCTGGGCTGAAAATAAAGGGCAAGATTGCAGGACTGAAGTGATAGTCTTATTGGCAGATAAGAATTAACAGGGATTAGATTGCAAAACTATTAAGCATCTTTCTTGTCTGATGATTGCCCCCAACCTCAATCATCATTATTACACCACATATGTTTTCTACCACAATATGGTTTCCTATCCTAAGCATACATAGGATGAGAGAAAATCCCATTCACTATTTTTTTGTTCGGAAGGGATGCTATGAGGAATTCCTTTTAAATTCAAACTGTTGGCTTGTTATAATAATTTCTGTCTCGCTGCAAGGACCCTTGAGGTCCCAATACATCATTCTCTCATTCAGTGACACTGAAAACTGTACTTTTCAAAACAGAAATTCCAAGTCTATTTTCAGGTCAAAAGGCTGGATGGCAATCAGACTTCTCTAAATCTGAACTGAGATGCTTGCAGCTGAGGTGAAATATTACCAACTCTGTAACCCTGGACTGTAAATGTACATATGAGTTTTTGAAAATAGTTTTCAAGAGAAAATGAGAGGGAGAGAGAAAGGGACTCTAGAGTTTACTAATGTCTTATTTCCCTGCGATTGCAATTTTTCCTATAATCTGGTTCTGAGGGAGTTAATGCACCTGCCATTCTGGTGCTGACAAACAGTTTTTCAGATGAAAATGGAACATTAAAAAAGAGAGAGAGAGACTCTCAAAGATTGCACTCTGGAGACTTCCTGAGTCCTGCCAATAACTAGCAGGTACCAAGCACATGAACATTTTTGACTGCTCTATGATTGATGGCGTGTATTTGTGGCTTGCTGCCTAAACCTCTATTTTGCTTTGTGCATCTCACTTCCAACTTCCCAACCCTCCTCCCCCTCCCACCTTAACAGTTTGGAATAAAGACATTTCAGCCATTTGCGATGAGAAGAATGATTAATCTAGTGCTTTCTCTTTTTTGAACTGCTTTGTTCTTTTGGGAGTTGGAGGAGTAATAATCCATTGGGAGGAGTGAAATGTTGCTGCAGGAAGTGAAGTCTTTTGTTCAAGTTGTGATCCCTATACCAAAGTTTTTGTTAGAGGAGAACTTCTTGTCAAAAGCATGAAACATATATAACAAGTAGAACCAGACTAAGATAGTTCACTGCCTGAAATGAAAGATAAGATGGTCCATCCAAACCCTTTCCATGACCAATACCTGATGCAAAAATAGATTGCAACTGCAGTTAAGTTTTACTGCAGTACAAATTATTCCATCACAATTCTCCATACAGGTAATGTTTCTGCAAGCTTGCTCAAAGATACTATTTGCATCCTAGGATCCAAAAATTAAGGCTATGACCTCATCCTGGCTAATGACCTATAAAAGCTTTCTTGAGACCTGATTGGCCAAGGGGTCTGGCCCTCAAACATATGGAGGGCACATGGAAAGTTAATCTAGGCCACTCCTCATAAAATTCCCTATGCTAATGAGATTTTAGCACATTATGGTAGATCTGGTGACCTCTCTGTCAAAATTCTGAAGTCTGCAGATGGCACAGCAGTCATTGGCCTCATTTGAGATGGTGATGAGTTTGCATATAGGGAGGAAGTTGAACAGCTGGCCCTGTGGTGCAGTTGAAACAATTTACAGCTGAATATACTCAAAACTGTAGAAATGACAGATTTTAGGAAGACTCCTACTATTTTACCACACACACACACACACACACACTTTACCATACTCAGCAGCACAGTATCAGTAGTACAGTCCTTCAAATTTCTAGGCTCTACAACCTTGAAATGGGCAGCTAACATTAACACCATTATTAAGAAGGCACATCAGAGGATATATTTCCTACGTCAGCTCAATAAATTCAATCTACCTTAAGAGCCACTGATACAGTTCTACAAAGGAATCACTGAGTCTACCTTCTATACATCTATTACTGTCCAGTTCAGTGCAGCAACCATACAGGACAGGGACAAACTCCAACGTATAGTCAAGATTGCAGAGAGAATAATTGCAGCTAATCTGCCCTCCATAGAGGACCTGGATACTGAGAGGGTCAAGAAAAGGATGGAAAAGTCATCTGCAGATTCCTTTCACCCTGGACACAACTTGTTCAAACCTCTTCTTTCTGGTAGGAACTACAAGGTATTGCATACAAAACTATCAGACAGCTTCTTCCCCCATGCCATCATCCAAATGAATACTTGACTTATCGTATATGATCATACTACATGATAGAACACAAGAGCAGAGAACCTAAATTAACCAAGAAGTTCTGTCTAATGTATATACATACGTAATAATTCTACACTTTATAATATTTCCTTTCTACTGGCTTCATACTTACTGCTGAATAACTAACTTTGTTTATTTGTTATTATTTTATACCGTTGTCTTGCAAGTATACTGAGAGCTGCTATACCGGAATCAAATTCCTTGTGTGTCTAACAATGCTTGGCCAATAAAATATCTGAGTATTTAAGTATCTCCCTGTTGGGGAAAGCTCCCTGTCCCAAAGAAATGTGAACTCCATTTCTCATTAATCTTTTTGATCAATCTTGCCAAACTTTCCTTGAATCAGAAGTTATTAAAGTAATTTATTTTATTTATTAGTCAAATGTATAGGACTGCCCATCTAATCACTGGAGTACTTGGTAGATGGAGAAGTCTGGAAAAGACTGTAATGGTATTGAACCAGATATAATTACAACCTCATTTCTGACATTTTAGTTTAACTCCAGAATTAAGTATGCATGCCCCATTCCATATTTCTCCACAAGCTGAATTTTGAAAATCTAAAAAAGCCTGAATTTGCTGGTACCTGGGGGGGGATGTTGTTTTCAAACAAGTTTTCTTCCATTTTATCACATGATTTCCTTCTATTTGATCTAGCTGAAATAGTGAAGTAAAATCTTTAATTTAAATAAATCATAAGGCATTCTATGTGCAAATTTGCCAGTTTACTTACAATATAAAGTACTATATTTTTAAATCCAGTGTTAGGGAAATATGGTTTACAGTGAAGATACAATTCTGTATTCCAAAGTTCAAAATATTAATATATTCACAGCTATGAACAAAATACAAAACTAAAATAATGCAATATTTCCTTTAACGCATTTACACTGAATAACGTTTGCAGACATCATGGTCATAATATCTAATCAAATTTAAATATTTTTCTTCTTCCTCTGTTTATGTATTATTTGACCCAGTTCAGAAATTCTGAATATTGGATATGCTTTTGTGACATTTTGTTTGACGAGTCTTAATAAAAGTACTAGCCAATATTGGTTTATACTTTATTAATGTATAAACTCTCTAACGTGTTTAAATACACAGTCCAAAGCATATGTTTCCAACTATTTTTGCAAAAACATTTAAAGATAATACAGCATTGAAAAGGAGCCTAAAGGCCAGAAAATATTTTCACCAAATCTGTTTAAAGCATAAAGCATAGTCTACTGAAACTGTGAATGCAGTCTATTCACTCTAGAGCAGAAAGAATTACTATTACAGATCAGGGGAATCTGCAGAGCAGTGCAAGACTGTCACCTACAGGGGAAAAAACAAGTTAGAAATATAAGTTTTAAATGGCTCAAATCACTTAAAGTTGGAGAAAAGCAATAGGTGGAAGAAAGGTGAAGAGTTCAAGAGATGCTTTGCTTTTCTTAATATAATGGTGTTGGATGTTTGACAATACACATTTGTCAGACTTTTGAAGCAACATAAAATTGCTAAACCAGAGGCAAAAGTGGATTCTGTACAAAGAAGCAACCCTTCTTTAATGTTACCTTCAACTCTTTTGCATCAGAATCTGTCATCAGATGATTGCATTTCTTGTAGATATGGTATCAGTTGATGCAGGTACAGACAAAGCAGTGCTGAGAGAATAAATAATTATAGTGCTGATTTGAAGAAACTAATAAGATAGGCCAAAGTTGCTAAACCATCTTATGAAATAAATACACAATTGCAGTTCCTAATTTTGCAGGCAGGAACCCTTCACCAGAATAACTTCCTTAGGCTAATTTTAAAATTAGTCTAACATGTTGCAGAACTGCTTAATTTCTAAGCTAAGCATGAAGCACTGAGCAAAAGTAAGAGTCAACTGTTTCAGTGCATGATGAAATCTACCATAAACCTGTGAGATTAGTGAGATATATCTCTTTTAATTAACTTGGAAGCAAATGAGTGGGAAGAAAATACCAAAAACAAAGCAAAAAGACATTTAAGGATTGATGAGGGAGCTTTGGTCTTGTAAAAGAAGTCTACTGTCCTAACTCACATAACATGTTTATAATTTTCTGGCTTATTTATTTATTAAATTTGTATGCCGCCGAAATCCGGAGACTTCCAACATTTTATGCCAAAGAGAACAGTACAACATGCACAGAAAAAAATTGTTCTAATTTTGTTGTTGTACAGCACCATAGAATAAGCATAGTGGCTAGAGATGTCATTTTTCTGAAACAGTGATTATGCTGGTTATTATACATGTCAAGGGAAGAAAAAGAAATGCTGTACAATATTAAGCCCAAGCAAAGAGGAGAAGCTATTTGTTCTCTTTAGCTCTATCACAAGAAGTCTCGGCAATATTATTTGACGTCAGCATCTCCGCTTCCTGCATATGGGTATTTAATATATGCCTAACTGTATATATGGCCCTAACATGATTTTTATAAGTTTACTAGGTTGCAAAGGGATAACAAGGCAGACAGGCAGGCAGGAGGGTTTTTTTCTGTTACCAATTCGGATCAAAGCTACGAGTATTAACTATAGCATTGTGTAGAAAGATGTGCCACTTTGGTTTACTCTAACAAGCTGTGTTGTTACTTCTTCTCCTGTGATTGTTATAGTTCTAATTGGATTGGAAACATTTTTCCACTGGATCCTGTCCAGGGTCTAGAATAGCTCAATATATTGTTTCAATCTATGTGCTGTTACAAGTCATGCAACATTTTATAATTAACAAGATTCTGTCCATTCCTATCTGTGCTTTTTCAGATACTTTGTATACCACTAAGTGCACCTTCCACTACTGGGACACCGCTCATTTCTTTTTCCACCTTCACTTAATCTATATTTGAAGGTCATTCTATTTCCTTACTTGTTCTAGTTCTCACTGACTTTTCTAACACCAGCTACTGCAATGTCAATTATCCATACTTGTTTCTTTATAACTGTGTTTAGCTTATTCTGAGTTAAATGTTTATCAGTTTGTATTTGAAAGTCCTATAAGATGTCAGCCTCTTTGATCTGCACCACTTTTTTCCAATATTGTGATTTACTTATGATATTTTTAAATTTTGTATGCCACCCTTCCAAATATGGGTTCCAAATCAAACTCATCAAGATAAGCTTAAATTCCTTTCTTCCTTTTTAAATATTGTTGGATACATATGCTAGTTACACTGTTTTTCTCTTTTGTAATGAAAGGTAGTTATGCTAATAATTCCTCTTTTAGAAGTCTCCAGTTCCTAATTTTGTTAGCAAGTCACACACATCAGTCATATGCTGTATCTCTGAAAAAGGCCTTTCATTCTTGCTGGTCATTTTATACATGGGAATTTGCAGAGGACAGAGATTTCAAGTTTGATAGCTGGAACGCAGAATATGTGTTGTTTTTTTTTTCAGATTAAGAGATATCCTGCCTTTCCTTTTGTCTAGCCAGCACTGTAGTTTGTAGAAACAGTAGTGCTTGTAAGGCTGCATTAGGATGCATCAGAGCATTCTACAATATTCATTGTGAGAATTATATTGTTGGCCATAGCAGAGACAGCCAGGATTAAGAAGGCAGAGTGATGCATGGCTCTAATAGGCGTAGCAACACAAATGCATCCTAACACAGATTTTAAAAGTATTTTATACCTTTAGAATCACCATGTTAAAGTGTAATGAGAAACAGAAATGACAAAATAGTTCTTTTAGAATACACACAGGAAAAAAAACTGTCTTTTATCTTTTAATAATGTTAGTGATATAAATGTCAAAGAAATTAAAGCTGGAGGCCGTGGAGTGATTTAAGGGAGTTGAGTAATTAAAAAGAAAGAAAAGGAGCATGTTTCACTGGCTGTTAATTTGTGGCTCTCCCTCTTCCTCCAAAAATGCCCAGCCACAATAATCCTAATAGCTGCAATCACAGCATTTACTGCACATTATGGCATCTAAAAAGTGCTGACTGGGACGAGCGACAACCGTTTTGCAATGTAATTCACACCATAACATCATCTCCCAGCTTCTTGCTTGAAAAAAAACAATGCAATACTTTTTGGGAAACCCTGAAAAGACTTACTGATATTCAGGAATGAAGGCTTAAGCAAACAAAGAGAAAGAGAGCATGTACACAACCCTATTAACTTCTAGCAAATTATTTCTAAGCTCCAAACAAATTTGGTTGATATCTCTCCTCTTACTAGCAGCAATGGAAAACATGTTTATTTCATTCTTAAAATTCTATGGCTGATGTTGATCTCAATAAGCTGCTGCATCTAATTTCTCTCTATTCTATTTAATCTCTTTTTAAGTTCTCCCATAGGCATTTACACAAGCAGCCACTTAAGAGCAGCCTTGAACAATTCCAGTTTTGCTATACCTTCCGTGCAGGATTTTTTTTCTTCTTCATTTTCATTCCCTTTGTTCAGAATAGGAATTTCAAAACCAAACAACTATATTTATCTCCAGATATTTCCCTCAGTTCTGGTGTAGAATTGAACTGTAAATCATTGGCAATTTGCCTATAGGGTTTTTCAGATCAAGAAGTGCAAGCAGCACAGGGAGCATTAAGTGGTGGAGGGGTCACTTCATCAGGAAAGGGGAAAAATGGGAAACCAGAGGACAAATATCTGCATATTATTATTAATCCAGCAGCACTGATTTATTCCAATGCTGCTTCTCTTACCCTTCCATGAAATAATTAACACATCTTGTAGTTAAAGGAAGAGTGAATATTTTATTCCTCTGTTGATCACAGACTAAATTTCAGCAAATAACATAATACATTTCTTAAACAGATTAATTTACTTAATCAAATTTGTAATCATAAGACTCTCAGTGATTACAAGATATAAAAATACAATAGATATAAAACTAAAGCAAATTAAATCCAAACAACATCAGGCACTGATCATTTTGATTTATGCTTATAGTACAAAGATATCTGGATGGAGGTAGTGTTCCTAATCTAGTCCTTTTGGATTTTTCAGTAGTTGTCCAAGAACTAATTTGTTTAACATTTTCATATTTGAAATCAACTAAGATTGGCAAGGGCTACTACCTATCTGGACATAAGCCACTGTTAATGTAATGTTATTCCTAAATATATTGTAGGTGGATGCACATAAATGTAATTTAATTATATTTTAATTGTTCTTAAAATAATTGAAAAAGAAATGTGATAGCACATTTTAATATATCTATTATGAGTCTTTAACTAATCAGCCTGAAGGGGCAACAATCACCACTAGAAAGACAACAAAAAATGTAATGATTCAGGGGCTATGTGCAAATTCAGTCAAAATAATGAATGAATAGATTAAGTGTAAGCAGAGGAAAGAAGAACTGCACTGCTTTTCAGTGTGTTTAGTCAAAAGTGAATTGCCAAGGACAAATAAGAAGCACTGAAGATAGTAACCTAACTATGGTAAAATTTTCTGAATTTCTTCATCTGTTAGGATGGTGATAGCACTTTCAGATTTATTGGTGTTGTTGCCAAGACAACATTAGTCAGTTCAATAGTTCCCCTTGTGGGTCTTAAAAGCAAAGTCGTTGTTCAGTTGCTCAGTCATGTCCGACTCTTCATGACCCCATGGACTGCAACATGCCAGGCCACCCTGTCCTGCACTGCCTCCCAGAGTCCACCCAAATCAACTCCTATCATATCTACAATGCTACCTAACCATCTCATCTTCTGCCATACCCATCTCCTTTTGCCTTCTTTCTCAGCATCAAGGGTCCTCTCTTTGTATTAGGTGGCCAAAGTATTTAAGTTTTAGCTTCAGTATCTCTCCTTTCAATGAACAATCAGTGTTGATTTTCTTTAGGATTGATGGGTTTGATCTTGCAGTCCAAGTGACTCTCCAACACCACAATTCAAAGGCATCAATTATTTAATGCTTAGCCTTCCTTATGGTCCAACTCTAACAGCCATACATTACTACGGGGAAAACCATAACTTTGACTATACAAATATTTGACAGCAAGGTGATATCTCTGATTTGAATATGCTGTCTATGGTTTGCCACAGCTTTCCTCCCAAGGAACAAGTAGCTTTTAATTTCATGGCTGCAGTCATCATCTGCAGTGACCTTGGAGCTCAAGAAAGAAAAATCTGCCACTGCTTCCATTTCTTCTACTATTTTTCAGGAGGTGATGGGACTGGATGCCATGATCTTAGTTTTTTTAATGTTGAGTTTCAAGGGAGCTTTTTCACTCTCCTCTTTCACCCTCATCAAGAGGTTCTTTAGCTCCTCTTCACTTTCTGCCATTAGAGTGGTATCATCTGCATATCTGAGGTTGTTGATATTTCTCCCGGCA
>JANHZU010002321.1:339119-351410 GCA_032468055.1 Acrochordus granulatus | reverse complement strand
GTTTTCCCTACTTTCTTTAATTTCAGCCTAAATTTTGCAATAAGAAGCTCATGATATGAGCCACAGTCAGCTCCAGGCTTTGTTTTTACTGACTGTATGGAGCTTCTCCAACTTTGGCTGCAAATATAATCAATCTGATTTTGGTGTTGACTATCTGGTGATGTCCAGGTGTAGAGTCGCCTCTTGGAAAAGTGTATTTGTTATGACCAGCATATTCTCTTGACAAAATTCTGTTAGGCTTTGCCCTGCTTCATTTTATACTGCAAGGCCATACTTACCTGTTATTCCAGTTATCTTTTGACTTCCTACTTTAGCATTCCAGTCCCTTATGATGAAAAGGACATCTTTTTGATATAAGTTCTAGAAGGTGTTGCAGACCTTCATAGAACCAATCAACTTCAGCCTCTTTGGCATTAATGATTGGGACAAAGACTTGGATTACTTTGATGCTGAATGGTTTACATTGGAGTCAAACCAAGATTATTCTGTCATTTTTGAGATTCTGAGATTGTCAAAGCTTTTCCCAATCTTTTATTGATTATAATGGCTGTTCCATTTCTTCTAAGGGATTCCTGTTCATAGTAGTAGATATAGCGGTCACCTGAATTAAATTTGCCCAATTCCATCCATTTTAGTTCCCTGGTTCCCAAGATGTCAATGTTCAATCTTATCATCTCCTGGTTGACTACATCCAGCTGACCTTGATTCACAGATCTTACATTCCAGGTTCCTATGCAATATTGTTCTTTACAGCATTGGATTTTCCTTTCACCTCCACACATATCCACAGCTGAGTATCTTTTTGGCTTTGGCCCAGCCAATTCTCTTTTTCTGGAGCTACTTGTAATTGCCTTCCACCCTTCCCCAGTAACATATTGGACACCTTTCAATTTGAGGAGCTCATCTTCCAGCACCATATCTTTTAGCCTTTTGTTACTGTCCAAGGGGTTTTCTTAGCAAGGATACTGAAATGGGTTGCCATTTCCTTCTCTTGCAATCAGACAGGAATTCTCAGATATAAACATGTCTCTGAGTATTTTTTCAGTCTAATTAATAAAAGATTTTTAATTACTACATGACTACTGATCTATCTAATTTAAAAGTAGGGAAGACTAATGGGCATCAACAATAATATAACTTTTGTTTCTCGAAGATCCAGAAGTACCTTAACTTTGCTGCTTCTCCTCCTTATCTACCTCCCCCCCCAAAAAAACAAGTATCATTTCAACTTATATCTGGATAATACATAAGGGAAATACATAAAGTGTTATCTAAAGAGAGAGTTATGCTGCATGATTTGCACCAATTTCTGCCTTGTTTTTGATTCTAAAAAAACCAGAAGTCTGCAGTATGTCTTGAAGATTCTCCTTCCTTTCGCAAGATATCTGCAGAGAGGCATGACACTTTCATTTTGAAGAAGAGATATTGGGGACTGAATTGAGATCTTTTGTATGAAAAACTTATTTTATTACTCACTGCCTGGCAAGAAAATCTGGAAAGAGGCTGACTGCTTCTCCCATACAATGTATTTTGTTTAGAATCTCTATCCCAAATAACACACACATACTCCAAATTATGACAAGTAGATTACAATTAGGGGTAGTAATTATGGAATGCCTATCCTGGAAACATTCACCTGACATTCTTCAATAAAGAACATGTTTTTCTCCAAAGATCTGTTTTCCTAAAAGAAGCAGTTTATAACTTTGATGGGATCAACTGAGAGACACACATCGTCTTCCCAAATAGTTTGTTGAAAATTTATTGTACACACATCCTTTTCCCAAACAACTAGTTGAAGGTTGACCCAGCCTAATGACTTGTTGAAGGCTTTGATAAGATTAATTAAACAGAAACCAAAGGTGGCTTCATTATCACCAGGCTGACAGGAAGGAATGAGTAGAAAGAAGCCTCTAGGCAACATGTGGGCATAGCCAAAAAAAAGGAAAATTACAAATAAGGGTTGGGGGAGATAGTATTAGAGTAGTGGGAGATATAAACTAAGGCGGAATTTATTAGGCAGCTCTGATAGGCTGTACACTCTGGAGTACCTATCCAATGGGGAAAAGGAGGAGGGTACATCTGGCCGGGAATATGGTATAATTGTGTAAGGATTTTCTGCTTAAGTGTGTCCACTGTACCTGCATGTACTTGGTGCACCCATCTTTTCAAAAACGTTAAATAATTTTTTTCTTTCTTTATGCCAAACTCTCTAATTTTAAGTTGGAAAGCTGGGTTGTTTCTAACAACATCATTCCTGTTGTTTTAAGTCCAGGTGAAGATCATATTCTTCAGTGAAACCTTATAAAGTCATATACAGTAACTGTATATAATACATATAAAATGTATACAATATATAGATCTCTATATAAAGATGGATCTTATATATGGGAGTTATATTCCAGCAGACAACTATGGGTAAAGATACTGCGGGTAATTCAGCCAATGGGACTTGGAGGTTCTGAGGGTTTGAAAAATCACCAGAAAATCATCAAAAATACAAGGAAAAAGCAATTTTTTGCAAAAAAATAAAGAGTACAGAATTAAATAAATTAAACTCTGAAAATGATTAATGTTACTTTCTGACAATTCTGCAGCTAGGATAGATGTAACTACATTTCCAAAGTAGCCTATGATCACTACTTTGCTTTGCAGAGACTAGTAGGCATCTTCATAAAGTGGCAAAATACCCTCCAACTGTCTTTTGAACTTAATGCTTTAGTCCAACAAGATATCAAGTTCAAACACATTATCCACCAAAACACTCCCCAGCTGCTGATCTCAGTGAGTTTCATCTTTTTAATCAAGGGACATACTTTTTGCAAAATTTTGTCCCTTCCTATAGCAGAACTGTCTGTTGTGTTTATGCCATTCTATTCTGGCAGAAGTATGGGAAGGGGAAAACCATACAAAATATAAACAGATAATTGGGATCACTGAGAAGTTGTGAGAATGGAGGTTAGACACAGTCTTCAGCACATACACAAAATGGTCAATAGATCAGAATTGTCTATAAAAAACATGAAATTATTTTCCCTAGATAATGAGTTCAGTTGATTTATCAACTGGTCTTGGATAACTATTGATAATAAGATCCACTTGTACATTATTTACAGTACAAATATTTATCTACAGATTTGTTTCAGGTTCTGCCAATGTGAATATCTCCAGGTCTACAAATCTGGCCCTGCATATGTAAATGGATCCTCTCCAAGCGCTACATACATTCATGATCAAGACCATCATACTTCTCTTGTTTTAATTCATACACATGCAAACTACATACTACCTGCCTTGGTTTAACACGACTCTCCAAAGATTGAAACAAATGCGGTATTTTGGATTCTGTGCATTATTCTTATTTTATTAGTCACAATGCTAGAATTTAATATAATCTAATGAAACAAAATGGAATGATGTAATTCTTCACAAATACAGAGATAAACTATGACTCAAAATGTAACAATTGGATAACTTCCATAATTTGGCTACTAATCATGAACCTTTTACAGAAGAGAAATAAAATGGCATTAAAGATTGACTATGTTTACATTTTTTCAAGCGTTGGTCTGAATATGGAAAAGATTCCTAATAATTTTTTAGTGAGAAGAAAGGTAGAAATGGCGCTCAGGAGATATATGTTGATATATTTTCACTATAAACTTCCTCAGTTGTGAAAAACTATAGAGGTTTTCCACGAAGTCTCACACACTGGTACAGAACTCATATAAGTGATGCAAAAAGACTTAGAATAATGTAAACTGTGCAATTCGCTGTCAGGAACCTTAACATCAGTTAAATTAAATGATTTAAAAAGGGAATTGGATAATATCATGGAAGATATACATTCTGGAACTACTTTACTGGCCAAGATAGCATTGGCCAGTAGAGTAGTAGCAATAGTGCCACTATAATATAGCATTGGCCAGTCCAGTAGTAGCAATAGTACCACTACAACAGAAGTACAGTTATACTCTGTTCATGGAGATCACAAAGCATCTGATAATCCACGTTGCTGAAGTACATAGTTTTGGGTTCTATCGTTTTTGAAAGATAGCTGCATCAGTGCATTTACACTGTACAGTATATTTATCCTAGTTAAGCAAAAACTGCTCACCCACTACAGTTAAAGCAACCATTCTTCCTCCTTTTGATCAGTACATGATGCTACCATATGGCGTTCCATAATCAATTACAAAGTTGTACTTCAAACTCAGTGCTGCATTTATAATATTACTGTAAGCAGCATAAACACCAATATGGGAGAGGGGATGTGTCTTTTTTATAGGGTTCCTGCTGATAGTCCAGCTGTTAACCAGTCCATGCATAGTTTCTTTCTCATGTACTTTATATTTAAAAAATAAAACTCTACACATTTTTTATGATTATTTTAAAACGTCTTGCAGCTAAAAGGTACATTTTTGTCCTGCCCCACTAGGTCTGTATAACTATGTTAAAATGTTTTTATTAGATGAATTGCATCATTAAATTGCATTATAAAAACTAAAAATGCATCATTAATTTTCAAAAACAATAGTAAATACATCTCATTTCTGATACATGATTTTGCATTTAATTTTTGCCCTGGGCCATACTTTTTTCTAACAGACTCACTGTCTCCCATTATGCAGACTATACAAATAGAGCTAAATTGCCAAAGAGGTTTTTGTGTTGTTGCTGTTACCAAATGTCTGTAATGTGAAAATAAATGAATTTCTAATCGGCTGTTGCAAAAAGAAAAATTACTTTTTGATCTCGGTTCAGCCAAGCAAGAATCTACCTACCTAGTATAATAGGATGGCAGGGCAATATATAGGATGAAGAAAGACAAGGCTAGACAGAGATAGACAAGCCAGCAAATTAGGTTAGCACATTTCAGTTCTATGTGAGTGGCATTTCTTAATTAAATATACACAAGTTCCACTGAACTATACAGTCTCATTGCTGGAGGGTCTTCCCATTTAATGTAGCATTGGTTCTAAATAGCCATAGATCACTTATATTTACAACAAAAAGAATGAAATGAAAGAGCAATCTGCTCTTTCTTCAGGAAACAAGGCTGATAAATCAAAGAGAATAGTGAGGACATGCATATGCAAAACCTGAAACATTTAATGTGGCAAAACAATATATGTTTTAGCAATGCAAGGCTGATGATAGTTTGAATTCTTCTATTGGGCTTTATCTTTATGGAGATAATCCTGTGTTTCAGTCTAATAGTAAATGGCAATAGGCAGCTACAATATCAAATAATCATTTTTAAAAAAATCAGCAATGAAATGCACTGAAGAAGCTCTCTGTACACATTTGTGCACTTGAGACAAATTCTGCATCAAATTCATTTTCAAGAAAAACAAAGAAGATATAGTCAAAATATATGACAACCCAAAGGTCACAAAATTGACTTATTTTTCATTGATGCATATTAAGGGGTTATTAATGTGCCCTACAGTAATTCAGAGAGTATTGCTTCATACAGATTGTGTATCTTCTGTATACACAATTTCTCTGCTCATTTTCTATCAACACAATGTCTATATTTCTTTGTGTATTCTCTATAAATAAGGCTGCAAAAGTCCAGAGAATCACTAGAAGATAGTTCTGGAGGCTTGTAAAGCTTGTCAACTGGACTTTACTTTTTTATTGTAAGGTTAATCTTTCAACTTCATCACAAAGTCTTTCTCAAAACCAATTAAAATTAGGAGAAAGAAAGGAGTCCATAGACGGAAAATACCATTCCCAATTGCTGTTCATTGCAGTTAGCTCCAATCCAGGAGCCTTCATGCTAAAGAGGAAGGGACAAGGTAAAACAGTCACAGGCCCATGTAGCCTTAAAGGAGCAGGCATACTCACCATTCCAGCAAAATGCTGGAAATTAGAAACTAGAAGACAGCAATTATTGTGATGATTGTTAATGGCTTTGCTGTCATCTAGTGGTTATCTGGTTCTTGTCTGGATTTTAACTTCATATATTTTGTAATTTTGCTAGTTGTATGTATATGTAAGAGATTATTTTTCTTTGTGGATACTTGCATCCCAAAACCTTTGGGAATGAGGAAACACACAAAAAAATAAAATCAATTAATTCATCTTTGCAATCCTGATTATTTTAGACACAGCATGAATCTCCTACCTTCTTGTTTTCTAGTAATAACTATTCAACAATTCATCTGAACAAACGAAATAAAATAAAACACCATTTTAAGATGCTTAAATTTCTCCCATTGAAACCAATGGACTTAAAATTGCTTAATTGTGGCTGAATGTTATCCTAAATGTGTTACTGAATGGAAAGTTAAATCTACTAATTCACAGACTTGAATTAGTGTTGCTATACAAATGGCTCTACTTCTTCTATCTCTGTCGTAGGATTAGAAGGTGCAGTGGACTACACATTTGCAGACTAGGAACTGAGACTCCAGGATATGTTTCAAAAATTCCACAACCTGAAAATTTACATGATATTATATTTCTTTAAGTGATCATTGTTTTGCTTGTTCAGTCAGGAAGCAGCCTTAACTTGCAACCTAAAACATTTCATAGAGAATCACTAATTTGCTCGAGAGAATACAACTCTGCAATCCTTTATTAGGCCGGACTTCTGCATGCAAGATAGACAGAAAGTAAATAAGCAAGATCCAATTCAATGTGAGTTACCCTGCCACACAAGACAGATCGGACCGACCCTGAGCAAGGTTTAAAAATGAAATACAAACTGCTGTCTTTTGATAGTTTAGATAGATCTTTGAAGGGCTGATGAAATATATACTTGCAGAGCTGTATTTGGGACATTCCATTGGTGCATGTTAGTAATAGATAGTATTGCAGTCATCGAACAGCAATGCATTCTGCAAATGAGCCACAGGACAATACAATTAGACAGCCAGCCTACAATATTTCCAAAAAAAGTGCTCAGAATTATGCTTTGGTGTAAGGGGGAAATTGTCATATTTTGAGACTGCAATTCATATTTCAGACTATGTCCAGCAAAACTGTTTTGATGATGCTCAAACCATTATTTCAACCCGCTAGAACTCAATTAAGATAATTAATTTAATATCTTTAGCATCATGAAGTAAATGTTAAATACTGAATTCAAAGCACAATCATTTCTCTGTCTCCATCTTCCATCTTGAAGCCCCACAGTCATCATTCTCTGCACGAAAAATGATTGTCTGATGTATGCAAACTGTTTAACAATTATGTAACAGACAGGAATACTCCTGCAATATATCAATTTATGAGTCCTCTAAAATAAAAGTGTAGAAATACTGTGTTCAACAGAAGTACTTAACACAACTCATGTCTTATTAAGGCAAAT
This sequence comes from Acrochordus granulatus, assembly GCA_032468055.1. NCBI lineage: Eukaryota > Metazoa > Chordata > Lepidosauria > Squamata > Acrochordidae > Acrochordus > Acrochordus granulatus. Next base: position 344,089 of record JANHZU010002321.1, on the reverse strand, counting down.
TGCATGCCTTGCGTATGGTGACCAAAATGCATCTCATTTTGAGATCACAAAATAGGGCAAGCTATATATAAAACTGTTGAGCTGTTATTGGCACAGCAAATCCTACACTGGATAAATTGACATTTCATACCTAAGGTTTACCTCTTCTCATTTTTGCCTCTAATAGTCTGTAATCAATACCATTGTCCCTTCCCTGAATTAATTTACTGCATTGTTTAGAAAGATATTCAGGATGCATTAATCTGTTTGTACCCTGCTGGCAAAGCAAACATTTGGGATCATGCTACATTGCCAGCCTTTTGAATTGCTGATTTAGTTTCAAGAAACTTTGCATATTTTTAGAAAGCATATTAATTATCCTAAAGCAGGTGCAAATTTCACCACATGTTCCAACTCCCTTTCCAGCCTTGTTTATTATCATTGGCAGTCATAAGCAAATTACTCCAGTTAATAAAATAAAAGGATTTATTGTCACCCAAATTTACATCAACAGTTTAATCATAACACCTTTTCATCGAACATACTTTTCCAAGAACAATTTGCCCAACAATTTGTCAGCAGGGAAAATGGCCTTGTATAAAATGCTGGGAGGAAGAGAATGCCACAGTCTTTCATTCTTCTAATTGCCCAGAGAATTTAAAAGAGACAGACTTATTTACTCACAGTAGGAAGTATGCTGCAATGAATTAACATGATTATGGGCCTAAATAAGACTTGGATATTGAAAGAACAAGATGGGAGGGAAGGATGATAAAATTCTGGAAATTTATAGTATATGTCAGTGAATAAATAGGTAGGAGCAAACATCTGTATGTCAGCACCAGAAATATCAAAAGGAAATGTTTAGGGTGTCTTTAAAATTATTTCTCTACTTTTAACATGATGGCCATTTATGATTCAGGTATTTTTAAGGCATAAATGGCTGAAGTTATTATTTTAAACTATATTTTGTCTCTGCAATGACATATACATAATATATAGTCACATATCAGTGCTTTATATACTGTACATTGGCTGAAACTACCCAAGTAAGCCACCTATCAACTAGTGTATAAAGCTCATGACAATGGAAAAAGAATGGTCTGATAGAAGATAATGGTTGATAAAAAGGAACTGCAAAAATCTACAAGTTTAATACACAGCACAGTGCAATCTTAAGCTGCTCTTACCCAGTGTTCATACCAGCAGGACTTTAAATAAGATTTTAAAAATTCAGTTCAGATTAGGATGCTTTGGCATTGATCCATCAGGTGTTCAGTCTGGACTACAGGCTATTGCGATTCTATCTGGGAGTCAGATTAAGCAGCAGCAGCAACAAAAATCTCAAGTGTTTAATATTACATTGGTAAAAGTGGATAGTTCAGGAAAAGAAAAATAGTTAAAACAACAACAAAAATTGCCCAGGTTTCCAAACTGGCAGGCACAGGTTGTAAACACTCCACTGCTGGTACACCATAGTAATTGTGCAGAGAGATTATCAAACTCCAGAGAGGTAACCCTTAAGGCACACAAGGATAGGTTGCAACCATTGAATGGAGTAACAAATCAAACTGTAGGGAGCTGCCTATAAGAAACTGTAGCACAGTGATGATGTCAGCACAAGGCAGAAAATCCTAATTTCAACATGGAACAAGGTAGAGTTTACATTTGCAGTGAACTGGGACATGTAGAGGATAACAGCCCTTCTTAATTTCCATATGTAGTTGTGGTTCATACTCACACATGGGGCAAGCTGGCAGATATGTCCTTAAGAGTATAGAAAAGTTAGTTATACCAAGTGGAACTTCTGTCTTTTTGGTCTGCTGTAACTAATTCATGATTGAAGCCTTTCCCATCATAAGTGATCAGCTACTTTTGCTATTGCTCCTCTTTGAGAATGCACACTGCTTTCATTCTAGATGCAGAAAAATACCTTCTTGACTACCACTGGAAAGTCACACAAAGTCTCAACAAATTCCTATTATAGCACATTTATTCTTACCTGCAAGATTATTTGTTGTACATCAGCATGTAGCTTCTCTTACGAGGTTAATGTACATTCTCACGTTGTCCTATTAAAGTAGATATTCAATTATCATTTTTAATTCTAGAAAACATATCTTGGTGGATTTACATTCCAAATGACAGATATTTAACAAATGCAAGAGTAATATAATCACTGGGAGTGCCATTTTCTCTCCCAATTTATGAAAGAGAAGTCCAAATGATCTTTTCAAATTTTATTCAAAAAGTCAATGTGACTTGAGCCACACATAAGCTTTCAAAACAGAGTTGAGATTCCTACAATTCCAAATACTGAGAACTAGTGAACTAAGGGGCTATTCGAGGTTTGGAGTGATCTTAACATAAACCTCACATTTGGTTTCAAACAGTTTCAATTTTCTTATCGTGCAAAAAGCCATGTTTCTGGTGCAACTCTTTTGGAGGTATGCTTTTCCCTGCTTTCTTTGCCTCTCTTTCAGCTAAAAATTTCTCATTCCACCAAAATAAATTGCCCACCACTTGCTTTCCCATACATCACCAAGTGTGGATGCGCCTTATCAACACTACTGTACTTTTCCCATCTATTACCTCATTTGTTTGCATTTTTATCCTATTGTCCTTGCACAGGGAAGAAAACATCCATCACCACTACATCTGCCACCTGTCACAAAGCCGTCAGTTGTATAAGAGCCAACATGACAAAACTGTTGTAAAACTGCACCATCTCTGGAGCACCAGGTTAGAGAATTAAATGTTACAAGAAAGGTGAAGGGAAGAGAGTGAGAGTAAAGATGTACCATATATACAACAGTTGGAGAAATATTAAACCTTCCAAATCTTCACATATTTGGCAATTAGCAGAGAAGTTTTTACAAAATTGCAATTGATTCACAGTTCTGAACTTTCCTGAGTTCTGGTAATGTTGGGCATCCATTTATCTATTTAGTTATTATTATTATTTATATAATATCCAGTGTATATATAGGTGACTCCAGGAAGTTTACAACATTTAACAACTGTTATGAATATACTATTTCCCAACTTTCACCACTTCTGATTTTTTTAAAAATAATAATTTCACATTTTTTTGTATTTTTTTCTTTCCTTATTTCATTTTAGTCTCTCTTTTATTAACTATTAGTATTTTTAATATGTGGGAGTGTGCATCGGCAATAAGCAAGAACTGCCTAACAGCCAAGGAATCTGTTAAAAGGTGGGAGAGACAGGAGGCAGAAGTAAAGGGTTTAAACTGCCCTGGGGAAAAGAGAAAACTACATCCTTAATACAACCTTAATTTGGCTTGCAATAGAAATTCTTATCTACTTGTACAGTATCTGAGCAGTTATCACTGAGTTTTGAGCTCAGCCAATTGGGGGTTGAAGATTTGCAGCTGAATCCTAGTCCAGGGAGCCTGACAATACATACATGATCAGCCTTGTACGTTAGTGATTTACCATACTATGCAATTTAAAAAAATGCACTAGTTTCAATCCCAGATCTGGGCTAGAAGCATTTAGCATCAATAGGCTCCCCAGTTTTTGGAGGAGGGATACTGTATACCACTTTGTAGGACAGCCACAAACATCTTCTAAACTAGTTTGGTCTAGTGATTAGGGCACAAGGCTAGAAACTAGGAGACTATGAGTTCTAGTCCCACCTTAGCCATGAAAGCCTGCTGAGTGATTTTGGGTCAGTCACTCCTTCCCAGTCCAACTCACCTTCCAGGGTTGTTGTAGGGAAAATAAGTACATATTTGGACACACATTTTTACTCTTTCTGACCCTGCTGTCAGCCTCACCAGGTAAACCACATAAGAATCACAAATAGATGAGTTAATTTTGCCTTATTGTCAAGCTACCTTGACAGAATATTGCAAGTCTGAAAATACATCTCTCCCCAACCTCCTTCACAACCCAAGAAATGAAGGGGACTCCCTTTTGAACCTCTTGCCCTGCCCACCATTCAGGCTATGCTGTCTCTTACCTGACCATTCCCTTGACAGCATCTCTTGGCCCTGTCTCCCAAGACCTTTTCTCATATACCATCACATCATGTTTTATACACTTCCCTAACTTTTTCATTGTTGGAGCAAGGGAATAATTATTTATGGGACTGATGATATAACAGCGGCTTTTAGGTTATTTCAATAGGTTTGCATTGCCTGCTTCTTAGGGCAATATGTGTCTGGGTGAAAGGGTCGTGAGGCCTTAATGTATTAGATTTATGATGCATTTAGAACATTAAGTAACTCAATGGATGTCGAGTAGCCCAGTTAGAATTACAGACATTTTTTCCCCAAACCTCTTAAATAAATAGGAGTACTGCATAGAAAAATGATTGGGATCAGATTCAACCTGGAAAATTGATATGACACTTGCTGTCATTCATAGTTAGGTGAAGTACCTGTAGTCTTATTCCTTGCCCCTTGATTATCAATCATCTCCACTATGTTCCCAACCTTATTCTGTGACATGCTTGCAGCATCAAAGAGCTGTCGATGCATAGGATCCAAAACTTCCCTTATCATTAGACATATTTGGAATACCAGCCACCAGTCCCATTTCCACTTACAATTACTATAATAGAAATGATAGAGCAGTGGCAGAGCTTTCTCCACAGGTAGGAGCAGAATGGGGAGGAGAAAATTAAGAAGGCAGCCACAGCCATGTGATAGAACTCCTGCCCCCTTTTACATGCATTGCATGTGACCAACTTGATCCCAATGTCTTCACTGTATTTTTTAAAAAGTCACCCTTTCCCCCAGTAAATTTCTACCTATACCCAGATTGCAAGGTTTTGGTACCATATTGCCTCTCTTTTGAAGCATTGAGTTAAACTTAATGCATAAGGGCATTTTGATAATGGCTCTGAAGGTTCCTAGACAAGAAGATGAGAAGTCCTCAAGTCTAGTACAGAGAGTTTCAGTGTAGATCCAAGAGTTGCTTATTTTATTGGAAAGTAGATGGATGTTTCTGTATAGTTTTATA
>JANHZU010002321.1:316805-336111 GCA_032468055.1 Acrochordus granulatus | reverse complement strand
TTCTTTGGGATTGGAATGTAAACTGATCTTTTCCAATCCTGTGGCCACTGTTGAGTTTTCCAAATTTGCTGGCATAGAATGCAATCTAGAATTATTTATTTATTAAAATTATATAGCTGCCCATCTCACTGCTATGATTCTGGGAAACTTACAGCGATAAAAAAATGCAAAGACAGCTACCAAATATTGAAAAAAATTAAAAACAATAAACTGTTAAATAAATAGAAATAAATAGAAACCATAAAAATGTGGGAGAGCACCATTCATTTCCTACAAATATAACCATTTAACAGGCTCTCTACCAACATGACTGGATCCCCAGGTTAGATATCAAAGTCAAATCTTCAGTCTCTTCCAGAAAGCCAATAGGATCCTTTACTAAAAATCTTATGCAATTCCCCTGGATTTCTTATCAGCCCCATGGAAAGATCAACCAATAGCAAAATATTTGAAAAATATAGCATAACAAAGTTTGATTTATTGTAACCTATATTATTCTGTATTGTAATTTGACAGGGTTCTTGAAAAGTATCATGGCCTACAAGAAGAGATCCCAAGGTATCAGCCTTGTTACATAGTTGGGTAAAGAAATGTCTGCAAGCAAACAACCAAACTCAGAGAGCATTAAGGACTCCACAGTTCAGCCCTTAGATATACACACACACACATGTAAACTTATGTATGTACATATTCTCTTCTATTGGATCATATTAAACCTGCCCACTTTTCCTCTACAATGAGTTCTGCCCATTTAACATACATAATAGGCAAGTGAATTTTATGGCATAAATGGGAAATGGCTGAATCAAATTATGCAGAGACTTAGCAGATCAAGAAGATAACCTAGGTCCTTTTAGTAGGAACACAATGCTAGAAATATAAAACACTGCCCTGAAATAACTGTGATTTTCCATTTTGCCCAGCTGATTAAGTAGCCACAGACTGTACTGAGTTGACATTTAAAGACCTGACAGGCTTAAAAACTGTCCCTTGCTGTTTGGTGGCTTAGATGCTGATTCACTTCCCGTTGGTGGAAGGTGCCAATTTTTGCCAATTTTCTCTTCCTTTGATATTATTCGTACCCCCAAACTACATGTCCTGGTGTGTTGGGAAACTTGTACTTTACAGTGTAGTAGTAAAGTAGCTTTAATACCTATGCAAAGTAAATGAAAATTGCTTCCACATCTTTCCAATTAAAAAAGTTCAGTTCACTGAAACTAACAGGAAAAATTAATTATAATAACTTTCCCTCCCATTACTTTCAATGGGACAATCATGATTAAATTTAACTGGACTGAAGCAATTGTAGACTGTGTCTGAAAATGCTAAATTCCATTTGAATTCACCCTTTACAAATTTACTATCCTCATTCTCTTTTTCATATGCTCATAATCTGGCAATATTAAGCAGTAAAGGTGATAAGCAGATTGTGTTTATTATGACCACATAAGGCTTAACTTTCCATTGCTAATTAAAACCTGTTCTGAAATCTGAGGCGAAAAGCTCTTGATTCTATCAGTTCGTTGGCTCCTATTGCTCATAAGGAGTCAGGAAACTGCATATTACCATAAGGAAATTTAACCAAGTGAAGCTAATGGCCCTTTAGCTGCTGTGCAAACACTGTTCTGTTCCATTCTGTACCAAATTATTCTTCTCCAACCTATCATCAGTTCATCTCCAATTCTCCTTATCTGCAGTCAAGCCCTGCTGGCTAATGTGTGATAGGATGTGTAGTTCAACACACATCTGAGGGCTCCCGGATTGTGAAAGAGCAACCTAAAACAGCCATTGTTTTTAGCATTGTACAGTCCCCTTGTTTAGAGAGCAGGTCATCAGGCCTTACAAAGCAAATATTATTCTACCATCCTAACAACAGCATTGTGTCAGTTTTGATGATCAGTTTGAACAGGGGAGACATGCCCTCCCTCCAGGACCAATATCCAAATTGTAAATACATAAATAAGTAATCACTTGGTCCTTCAGTGCATTTTTATTGCCTATGTTAAGATGTCTCCCTGTTCTAAAAAACCAGGTAGACAGTTAAAAAGGCCAGCATTTTCTGTCTGGTATTTCTGTACATGACTATCTCTCCCATATTAGCAGGTAATATATGTCAGCAAGTATAAGTTGTGAAAAGTAACTATTATTGTCCAAACCAAATTGTGAGAAATGACTACTTTTAAACTTCCTTCTGAGTGGAAAACATTGTTATATAAAAGAATCTCCATTGTATAGTTTTCTTAATAACAAGTGTTTGATGACTGGATAGGAATTACTTAAATAATCACAAACATCAAATAGGGAATATAAAATATATATTCCAGTTTAGCAAATGTGAACTGAATCAACAAGAAACCTGGGCAGTTCCCTTATCTTCCATTCCTGGATAAAAACATCACTGAATTTATTGGCAAGGATTTTTGAGTGCACACATTATCTAAATATGTTTAGATATTTACAACATCCACTAATAAATTGTGACAGATATTCTATGTCATTCCCTAATACAACTCTAGAACCTATATTCAAGATATTCTACCTTTTTAAAAGGTAGTCAGATATCCTACTTTCCAGAGACCATTCCTCTATTTGAAAGATTTTTATTTCAAATCCCCTTTAAATAATAAACAACCACCAAAAAGAAATAAAGGACAGCAAAAATCCTGAATTAATTTACACATCAATAAATGTTTCCTGGTCAGCAGACTAGGTAGATCCATTATTTTCCATTATAGTGTAATTTCATGTATTTCTACTTAATATTATTTCTAAAATGCATCTATAGGGATATACAAAAATTGTGTGCACATTTACACCATCTGTTGACCTCTTTCCTGGTGTGATACAAAAGGCCCCAATTCTGCAGCTGACAGAATAGTCATGTTTTCATGCCCTAAACGCAATTCATGAACCATAGCTGTATATTTTATAGAAGGAGAGCTTTGTTACTCTTTGGTAGTAAATAATCAGGAGGAGGAGTGGTACCTTTTCTAACAAATGTTACTTATAAGATATAAGTTTTTGTGAGGAAATAAACTGCACAAAAGGATATTTAACAATGTGAGTCTGTACCCCTTCAATTCTTAACCAAGCTAGGACAGAATAGCAACTCCTATTTTAATTCCATACAAGCATCTCAGAAGGACTCTGTTATCTCAGTTGATATAAACAGAAAGAGTGAAGGGTCCACCATCCTCTCCATTTATTTATCTAAATAAGGTCACAATAATTAAACTTAAGTTCTTGTGCTATAGAAAATATCCATACTTTTGTCTATGAATAATTGTTTTTTTCTTCAAGTTTCTTCTATTTACACCATTAATGCATTTCCTTGAATTGTATTACAAGGTCCTTATATTCATGGATTTATTATCCAAATGCCACAAGTCCTATGCACAAAGTTGAACTTTGCCAAACCAATGAAAAATACATGTGATTCGCTAGCTGTCTTAACCTATATTCTACCTCTTGTTTGATTTGAACATAAAATCTATTCACAACAGTGTTTATAAATAAGAGTTAGAAAAGAAAAATGGACCAATAATAGGAATGAGCTGGAAAATTGTCTGGTTAAGATACAACTAAACTGAACCAAATACTGAAGAAGAAAAAATATATATTGATGCTGATTTTATAGCAAAAGTAGGTTGGGGCTCATTGGATTTAAAAATAAAATTTCCTTTATATCTTCTTCATTTTTTGGAAAGTCTAGAATTAACAATATAGCTAGGGCAGAAAGAATCATGCAAGCACATGATCTTTAAACACAAAGGAATAATCAACAGCTCCAAGTTTATACTAAGTTTTTTTAATTATTATTTCTGTTCAATTGTGTCTGATCCTTGGAGGCTGCCTGGACAAGTCCCTGCAATTTTCTGGCAAAATTTTTCAGAAGTGGTTTGACATTGTCTCCTTCCCAGAGCTAAGAGAGACTGACTGGCCTAAGGTCACCTAGCTGGTTTCATGGTAAGACTTGTTTCTAGCCAAACTGCCTCTAACTTATATCAAGTTAAATCAGAGTAAAACAATATCATGAAGTATAAAAATGGAGCATTTAAAAAACATCTCAACCCTAGTTTCTATGAATGCTCCATGCAAGGCATTTCTTTATTTCACCCACTCATCCCAAAAATCTGTTTCTGCTACTTACTTTTCCAGGGAGGAATATTCAAGAAGGAACAGGAGATCTATATATTAATTCAAGAGTTAACATTACTAAGAGCAGCCACCAACTAGAGGAGAATGGGGATTGATTGGTTTGGGATAAAACCAAATGGCATTTTAGCTATTTGTGCCTTGACCAAACTCTGTCTTAATTAAGGCTGCTAATTTCCTTTAAGAGAAAGCAGATAGGGATGTCTGGAACCACATTTAAAAGCTATGCTTCCTCAGCTATTCCTTAAGATTCTGTGTAGATATATATCTTTTTATATCTTAGGTAAGCCTGGATACTTCTTTGAGTCTTGCCACGGTTGAAGAGAAGGTCTATTTGCACCAGCTTGCCCAGTGCTGTCACTCCCCTCGCTCCTCCGTCTTTCTCTGTAATTTATTATTTATTCAAAGCAAAGGAGAAAGTAAGTCCTCCTGTTAGAAAAAAAAAAACAGAGAGGATAGAAAAATGAGGCTGGAATTCATCTACTAAGGAACGGATATCCTGAGCCACCATACAGCTTTATAGACCTAATCTCTGAGCTCTGAAATGATAACTGATTTCTGCTACATATTTTACTGATTTCAATAAAGAAAGATCTACAGCTAACATTACCATGATTTGAATGGCTGGCCTAAGAGGATCAGCAATGCGATTATATTTTTACAGGAAATATTAGTAACAGACACTACTTTCCATCAAATATTAATTAATTAATCAAAGGTACAGAAGGGAAGATTCTACACATTCAAAGGAAACACATTCTAGTCTTTAAATTTTGAGTTTTTGATTTAAATCCTATTCCTGAAATTTCTTTCTACTGTAGGGCAAGATTATTAACATTAGCAAATATTCCAGATTTCATCCTCATCATTCATATTACAATATCCCTCTCCCAATGCTGAAAATTTAGTGGCAATCACTCCTCCAAAAGTGCTTTGGAAAATCATAGACTTAATGATCATCCAGAATGACAACAGAGAATACAATCATCCTAACTTTGGAACTGAGGGACAGGCTGTTGCAGAACAAAGAGGTGATAACCATGAAGGCTAACTTTGCTCTTGTCCTTTATCATATAGGAGAGTCTCTAAAACATGACATCTCAGTCAGCCTAACTTTTGAATAAATTCTACTTTGAATAGATGGTCCCAAAGGTACAAATACAGAAACTATAGAAGGTTTGAAGGTACTAACCATCCCCTTGAGTTGGATCCAGAAGCCATTTGGCAACACTAATGGAGTTCCCATCATATTGGAGTTACTCTATAGCTTCTCACAGTTATTAATGCAGTCCTCATTACAATTAGGCTAATCATTCCATATTATAGATTATATAGAATAGAGTTATTTGGTGCTCTCTGAGCTTAGTGGTTTGCTGACAGAGATTTTATTATCCATTGCCTCCTGCCATCAATAGAAAAAGATAAACCACATTCACGAATTGTTCAAGAGATGATTAAAAAAACTGCAAAAAGATTCGACCACATCCCTTCCAGTAGCCAATATGAAGATAAGCAGAGATCAACGCCAGACAAATATTCAGCTGAAAACAATACTCAAATCAAGGAACCCCCAAGGAGGAAAGAAGGAAACCACACTCCCACCAAAATTGACAGGGGAAAATTGACAGGTTTATATGACTATAGTACATATAAACAGGCAGCAAGCTTCACACACACAGTAATGAAGTTAACTAATTGGATAATGAAATGTCTACAAGCAAACAGCCAAAATCTCCACAATACAATCCTAAGGTACATATATATTCTATTCTATTGGATTATATATTTTATATATTAATAATTCTACTGAGCAATGTGTATTATTGTGAAAATAGGCTTTCTAAAAAACAGGGATCTTACAAAACAGACATTTTACAGAGTCTATTGGAGTCTATGGCCCTTAATTTAATTGACTTTTGTATTTAAAACTATGTGGTTAATCTCTATTTAATTGTCCAGTATAGTAAAGCCTTAATTTAACAGACCAATTAAAAAAGGGCCAAATGTTTGTTAAACCCAATCATCATCATTTACATAAAATCCACATCATTTATATAAAATATGTGATTTATTGACAATTACAAGAGATAAAAACCTAGAAAGGAAACAAAAAGACTAGAATACATCCCCTTCAGCATCCCATATTCAGATAAACAAGTATCAGCAACAGACAACAATTAGGCAGAAAATCGCCAAGGAGGAACCCCCCTAAAAAAATTGAGAGGGTAAGTTACTGCATATAAACAGGCAGAAAACCCCACATTGCATTGATAATATTAGCTCATTGAGTAATGAATCATCTGCAAGGAAACAACCAACCTCAGAAAACACCAAGGACTCCACTGTTCAATGAGCTACAGATATTCTCTTCTACCGAGACAATTACACGTTTAGCATAATTATGCATTTTTCATAAAATGTAGTATATTGTACCGAAATTGACCAGAGAAATTTGCTAAACTATATTTCTGTTATTTGGGGGCAAAATATGATATTACAATCTGTTTGTTGCATCTGAAGTCAATTGAAAAGAATAAGGATGGGAAATAAATAAATACAATCATAGTTTAAAGAAGAATTAATTGTAGCACAGGTTATCTCTTACTTTGCTGATCAACTTATGGATTCTTTGTCCAAATAGTTCTTCCAATATTAAACAGAACTGATAATGAATGACATATTTACACTAGTTTCCCTTCCTGTATTCTTCTTCAATGATATATTTTAGGAAATATTCTATATCAAATCACTGACTGATGCCACAGTCAGTGGAACTGTGAAAAAGTGCATTCTTTGTGAAAGCAGCAGTTCTAAATATGTGGACTAGATGTATCCTTTTCTTGGATACACACAAAAAACTCATTAAGATTACGAGTTCTGTAAATTGTAAACATTAAAATTGCAGTCAATGTCTGGCTCATATTATTTCTCACTAGTAATTAAGCTGGATAGAAAGAAAGAATAACTAATAATAATGATACCATTATTCCATCATTCTCTAAATGTGTTTAAGGATTACATTTTTGCATCTGTCTTTCTTTAATATATCCCTCTGCATGCAATTTGCAAATTAAGGATTCCATTACCAAGAAATGTGCAGCTTAAAGGATAACTGGGTTCTTCCAATCCACATAAGTCATTTGGAAAATATGTAGTAGGTCATTTCCCTTAAAGAGAAGGATAAAAATTATTTCCCATCCCTAGCTCTGGATTGTCCTAAAATAGATCTTCACAGATGCAAATTTTAGCTTAGTGATCATAAATGGATTTATCTTTAAGGGGCTACAAGGCTCTTTCTTGTTCTATGAGTAGGAAAGGAAGCTATTTCTAGGAGCACTAACTGCTTTCCTAACAAAAAGTCTACTCATGAGTAGATCTCCCAGATTGTGCAATACTCCCTAGTATTACTCCTGTGCCAATACTCTTGGCAAGAAATATGAGACTGTGGAGTGAAACACTTTTGTTTCCTGTAAACATACCCACCATACCATATAGATAGATGATAGATAGATAGATAGATAGATAGATAGATAGATAGATAGATAGATAGATAGATAGATAAATCTGAAGTACTATTCAGATTTAAGATTTATATAAATCTGAAGTACTATTTATATATATTTATATATATAAATCTGAAGTACTATTCCTTCCTTAGCACGGCAAGCATCAAATTGCCTTAGAATGTTTATACTGAGGAAAATTATATCCTGGAAATCTAAATTATCTCTCTCCTCCTTTTCCTCTCCCACCTGCCATGGCCCATTTCCTGTTATATTTTTTCCCCTAACAAACCAATAGATCCTTGAGATCATGGAAAGCCATAAAGAATTGGAATCAAATTAAGACTACATTCTAACTGCATTAGGTGCTGTCAAGCATAGTTTACTCACTTTTCACAGTTCTATCTAGAGGCTAAACAATTTTGTCCCCTTCTCTCTACTAATCAAAACTGATTACTCCAATAATAGACCCCTGATGCTGAACACTTTATGAAGGTAAATTATGCAATATTGAACAGGAAGGGGGAATGGAAAACTCACCCAGCAATAAATAGGTTTAAAGATGCATATATTGATCTTGTTCCTGTTCTTTATCTGTTTCAGTGCTTTGCCATAGTCACGGACTTAATCAATATTTGCAGTGCTATAATGTCATCTTTCATAATAGCATTGTAATTGGCTGTTAGTACACTTTGTCCTACAATGAGCTTATTTGGAGACTTTACAATGAGGTCCTTTGTCCTCATCATTCCTCTACCCTTTCTACCCAATGCTGTTTGAAATCAGAGACAAGGGAGGATACACTGAACGCAAGATAGTCTTTGAAAATCTCCATGTGTAGCCTTCTTGTTCACCAGCTAATTCGGCCAACAAGCACATTCTGAATTCATTTCTGAAGCAATATACAATATATGCATATATCATGGCTTGGCATATTGATTTTGTTGTAAAAAGCAAAATAAATTTAGTGTTACAGAATGCTTAATATTCTCTCTGGTTCTGCTATAGCAAGGAATTTCTCTGCATTGGAACTGAATAATGTAAAACAAGTTTTCTAATGATAAAAGAAAAAAATATGCAAAAGCATGTTGTTATTGAGGAATAAAATTCCAGAAGTAAAAATAATAAAGTCATTTAGCTCAATTATCTCTAAGTGGCCTAACTCTCACTAAGGAATTGGAATCTGAATTATACTATTTCAAATTAGCATGTTGAGGCTGACAGGACTGAATATTCCTACTTTTAAAACATATTTGTCCTTAGGAATTAGCAATGATAGGAGGTTAGATAAAATATATCCCCAATATCTAATTATAGGTGTGTATAATTATTTCTAACATGGATAAAAATTGAATAATGTGAATCACAATTTGTAGTCAAAAGTGGTAAATTAAAGTACAGCTTTCCTGACACTTATGCGCTAGGAGATCCATGTCTTTACTCTCTAGATTATAAATATCTATCCACCCTCTTAATTTACCCAGACCTGTTAAATCTGAATTAGAAACATGTGGATTTATGATTGATCTCTTAACAGTCACTTCTTAGATTCTACATTCAACAGATTGTACTGACATTTTAATCTGTACTGACATTTTTCTTCTAAACAAGATAATTGTTAAGGTAAACTTTGTTAAATGTGACCTTGCAAAATGTAAGCAAACCCTTTGAAATATACCTTTCTGCAAGTTAAGTAGCACATATTCAGTGTGGAACTGTTACAGTGCATTAAAACATAAACCTATGAAAGTTGCCTATTTCTACATCTTGAGATCCAAGAATTAGTCTTGTCACAGTATATAATATAAACTCACAATTTATGATAATTTTTTCTATTTGGAGCTCATTCATATTTGATATGAACTAAAATAATAAATACCTATTTTCTTTCACTGGAATTATTTCTCCAAGAATTCAGTGAGGAAAACATAAATAAACAAAGAAGCCTGATTTTTATTGTGGATTCTTTTATCTAGCACTTGTATGGGATTACCAGATATCTGAACAGGCAATGGAAGACACAGACAACTGGAACAGACACTAGTTAACTTTCTTGTCATCTGTGACAAAAAAAATTATATTGAAAAATTCCAAAAAAATGTACTTAGGTCTACTGTACTGTACATGTCTATGAAATTACTTTCTGCACCATCAGACAGACTGGTTTTTCAGTTTCAGGATTTTGCTGGATCCAATTAGGAGGCAAAAGCCTTCAGTGTATTTCTGATTAAGGCCTTGTCAATTTCAGGCAATGCCCAAGTGAAATGGGGGGTACTAATTTACAGAATGGAGCTTTTTAATTTGCAGGGCAGGGTAGAGAAAAACTCCTCATAGACTCTAAAAAAGCCAAACAATATTTGATTTTAAATGGAGGTCTGCCAGATAAAGGACATAAGGACATGTCCTCCTTTTGCCAGATTTTGTTTATTGGTGTCATGAAAATTTTCACACCATTATAACAACTCGACTGCATGCTGGAGTCAGATAAATGTAACTGGAGAACTTGCTATTGTTTGATAGGAATAATAAATGATTATAGTTATCTGTGTCTTCAATAACAGTGAACTGTTCAATTTGTATTTGTTGAGAATATTGCGTTCTTTCTATCTAAAATTCCTCACTGTGGATATAGTTTCCAGAATCATCCACTATCTGCAATGCTTCTATTACCTCCTACTTCAGGGGTGGGAAATCTAAATTCTTTCTGATATCAGCCAGGTGCTAAATCATGGCTTAATTACAGTTTCCTGTATAAGGACAGACATATCAGTAACAACAAAAGCTCTTGTAAGTAACAACATAAAGCTCTTGATCTACTTAGATCAATTCACTTCATCGTACATAAAGTACAAACTGGTTGTAACATTCATTATCCAATACTGTATTAGTATCTAATATTTGGTAGGTTCTTGTTTCTATGTGGTGTGATTACAATATCAGGAAATATAATACCTTTGCAATAGCCCTTCATTCTTTTATATGTCTAGTTGTCTCTCATTGAATTACTGTGCTGTGAAGAAAGACATAATATTCCAGAATCATAAGATCCTCCTCTGAAAATTTCAAAGAAGAAATTGGAAGCTTGACCAAAGCCAACTCAGAACAGGAGAGAAAATTCTTGCATACTTTTCTTAGGGTCAGAGACCCTTATACATTTAATATTGTTTAAGGCTATTTGATGAAGACAGTTTATCTACATCCTTTTCCTTCTGAATTTATGTTTATTTTTGTTTTATTTATTAAATTTATATGCTGCCAAATTCAAAGTGATATTTACTAGAACTGCATGTAAAGCAAACAAATAAACCAGCAGTTAGAAAGGATACTTCATGGAATTAATGGCTAGGGTGATTTGGGAAAGCTAACAATCACAATACACATGTAGGGCACAGAATGTTTACCCTGTTTTCTATATTGATGAAAGATATTTACAAATATGGGGAAAATCATAACAATTCAATAAAATAGCCCATATATTAATAAATAAATAAAAGTTCTACACACCAGGGATTGCTAGATAAATTGCTCAGCATCCATCTAGGTGTTGATATTGGAAAATTTATCCTTGTTTGGCAAAAAAATTGCCAGTAATGGATCTCCAAAGAGAGAACTTTTTGTGTGAATGGCATTGCATAGCCTGCATCCTTGACACAGCCAATGGCTTACAGTACACTATGAATGCAATTGTACAAGAATAAGTCAAAGCTTTGACCAATTGTGTATCACTAAGCATTCACATCCATTAACTGCTATGATACAATTAGTAGTACACATTTGGAGAGTATTTCATGTGATTTTGTGAGTGTGTGTGTGTGAGTGATTGAATGAATGAATTAGATAATATAGGTAGACAGAAGGGGATAAAGAGTTTGGTTTATATGAGAAAGATAATATAGTCCATATGTGACAGACATGAAAATAAAACATTTCAAAAAGATTCACTTTTACTGCCTGAAATTTACCCTTAGTTTTCAAGATTTTATTTTCAACTGAGACCAACCTTAAAGTTACTTTCCTGAAATCCATATTCCTGCTTCCTTATTTTGCCAGCTATATAATTTCTTTGTCATTTCACAGTTTATGTCTCCATCTCCTCCTCCCCAGTATAAGTTTTTGTGTACAGCATAATCATAAATGTCCATGCATCTGTGAACCCTATAAAAACATACATCATAATAAACTGAGTATTTAAGATTCTCTCTAATCCATTTATGTACTAATTCAGGAATTCTAAGCTACACCAAGCTTGCAAGTCAATTTGATCATACCTAATATGAGAAACAAATGGTAGTACTAAAAAATGATACTCATTTCTGAACCTAAGAATAAATTCTTTGCCAATTAGTTGACACAGAGTAGAAAAAATATTACAGTAAAGCATTAAAGTAACTCTTAATGTCCTCATTGTTTACCAGGGAAGGCGGGAGATTACTTCTAGGATGTCTCACAGCTGCCCATTTGTTGATGAATTTGGAGTGAGAAGATAGATTCACTGCGAAACATTTCTTTTGCTACCTAACAAAGGCTTGAAGCACTAAGAAGCTTAAAACTATGTTTATGTTATTTTTCTAATATAGGATTTTACACCATACCATAGCCTGCTTTTGAAAATTTTGCCAGATGGCACAAAGAGTTGCTGAATTAATCACACAATTCTCTGGATCCAGCTTGTGCGCTGAAGGAGGAGAAATCAATGAGCGACTGCTAGCCTGTGTTCTTCATATGTAAGACCCAATGGAAAGAATAAGAACTGCACAGGAACCTGGATTGTATTCCACATGAAAAATTAGCCCCTTAACCTTAAAAGTGTTAAGTGCAGACATGCATCTTGCATGTGTATGTGAATATAGGAAAGTCTCTCTCTGCTTGTAGCTGAAGCTCAAGAAGATAAATGTCTCCCTCTCAAAGACAAGATACCTTTTCTACAAATCACCACTCTTTTCCCTCTGCACCTTCCCTTCTCTCTAACCCTCCTCTATTACTCATCCCCTGGAAGAAAATGCAAAGAGTAATAATAATTAGACAAGTACAAATAGCCAGACAGCGATGTGGATGGCATGTCCCACTAAATAAAGGGCCGTTACCATACCAACAGGCAAGCAGAGTGCTGATCTAACAGTGTTTGTTGGCGCTGAGGCAGTGGCACATCATCCGTTATCCAACAACTTGGGTCTGGCCTCTCAAAGACACGAAACATCGTCCTATTTCACATGCCCCTTCAGCATAAGGCAAAGGAAACCAGAGGGAGAGAAAAGGACCCGCAAGATATATAAATAAATACCGTTGATAGCAGATTTGTTCAGAACCATTTAATGCAGTCAGGTCTGGAAACATGGGGTGCTTAGAAGAACCTGCTTCATGTTAATGTGGAAGAATAAAATACCAAAGAGCAATCAAGGAAAAAGTTAGCTGATAAACAAAATGCTATTTCATTGCCTGCCTTGTTTTTAAATTGCTTAAAAACAAAGGTTCTATAATGTTTAAAATGCAGAACCAATCTTTTTCAAAGAATTCTGCAAACACGTTGAATTCTACAGGCTTACATGTAAATACAATATATCATCAACTCTCAACTTTGTTCATTTTCTTTTCTTCCTTTTCTATAGTGCCCTAAATAGAAAGCATAAAATGACTGAACCTGGAAACAATAAATGCATTATCTGAATTTATTAGGACTTTTGTTGAACTTAACTGACATATTACGAAACAATTGGCTGGAAAGACAGGCATGGTTAGTTACCTAGCACTATATTTAAAATGTTGCTGATTTAGTAAAAAAATCTCACACCCACACCTCTAAATGCTGCTTTCTGAAGGAAATTGGGAGCACTAGAAATAGGCAAGGATCATAGTAGCAGAAGGAAAAGGATGGGAAGGTCCCAGAAAGGTCAATGGCATGCATGTATACTCATTTTATTTTTTAAAATTATGAATACATTTTATTTTCAATAACAGTATTGTTTTCACATTTATCTAAAGGTATTATCTGGGTAATGGTAAAAGGTAAAGGTTTCCCCTGTCCAGTCATGGCCAACTCTAGGGGCGGTGCTCATGTCTGATTCACAGCCAAGGGAGCCAGTGTTTGTCTGAAGACACTTCCATGATCTGGCATGATGGCTGTGGCTCATGGAATCATGGAATGCTGTTACCTAAAGGTATTGTCCATAATGCTTAAGTCTGGATTCTAAAATTACCTTGCTGCATTTATACTGTCTTGTACCTTCATTCTAACTACACTAAATGACTAATCCAGACATTAGATAGATTGACTGGGTAGTAATGCATTAAGTACTGATTTGTACATTATACAGAATGAGGGACACCAAAGAAGGTCCAGATATCATAAGACTTCCCTCTTTGCAGTCTAGTCTGGAAAAAGGTGATCTACGGAATAAGACCTTAAGAGTTCTGCTAGTGAGTATTTATTAGAAGAAAGGTTAACACAACAAGGGTTATTCTAGGGGTATTCTTTCCAATGACACTTTTATATAGGCAACGTACACTGGCAAAACTTGAGTCAGGTTTTTCCTGTTTTTTTAAGATGGGGAGAAGGTTGCCACATTGGAAAAAGCAAGTGTGGATACCATTGTCCTGGTAGCTGCTATTCCTTTTATTACTTTGAAAGGAAACTAATTTTCACAGTTGAATGTTGTCACAACAGAGGTATGCCCTCTTTCCAATCCTGATTGCTGCTAGACTGGCAGACACTTGACTGGCAAATGGTTTTCCGCAAATTGGGGTGTGGACAAGATAGTAATATGTGAGACTAAGCTGAGGCTGCCATAGATAAAGATGGAGAAGGCACAAAAGCAGTGTGGATTAAAGGGAATCTTGTCATAAAGATTCCTTCAGAAGGAACAAAGTTGTTAAGGGAACAAAGCAAAAGTGTCACCTACCCCCAACAAGGGATTTAGGGCCTGAGCACATGGGAAAACCCCTCCCCAAATCACATCAAAGTGACCAGTCTTGTGAAAAGGGGTCCTGAAGCCTGCCCAGCTTGGAGCCGCCTTTGAGATCCAGACTCAGTGGCTCCCGTCTCTCTGCCAGTGCCTCGCCAGCCTAGTTGGTGAGATGTGTGGATGTTTGTGTGATTGAGAGAGCAAACACAGACATTATAACCAGTAAAATTGTGCTGTCATTTCAGATTCACTGGGTCTCCGTGTACTTTTAAGAACCAGTTGTGCCTCAGTGTTTGGTCGAAAGTGTGGCTGTTTTCCAGAGCTCTGTTTTGAGTGTGTGCATGAGCGACCATGAACAAAACTTGGGAGCACATGTGTAACACTTCCCTGCATAGGAAAGGAGAACACTGTCCTCCACCTGCAAATCAGAACAGAGGCAGGTGACACTGCTAATATCTAAGCTGGTTTTCTTTTCTGCTAGCACACAGGTGGGAGAACACTGACTGAGGCCTTTACGAGCTTCCATCTAACATTATGTGCATTAGTGTGTTGAATATGTTTGCCACCCTGAGTTGTTTCTAAAAATAATGCAAATTATACAAATAAATAAATAAATAATATGCCTTCACTTCCTGGTCTTCAATATGATCAGTAAATGCAATCAAATCAAACAGCATTTTTTTTCTTTTTATCATATTTATATATTATTGATTTTCAGCAACGTAAAAAATAACAAAACACAAATATAAAATACAAAATAAAACAGTACATATCAACAAATAAAGCAATATCTACAACACAACATAAGTCAAAGAAAGAGGGGGAAGGGAAGAGAAAAAGGAAAATAAAATCTCACCATGTAACATTCCCGACCTAATTCTGCATGGATATCCTTCCACAACACACATGTTCCCCTCTTACATTCTTATCTAATTAGTAAGTTAACTATATATTATATCCTTACACAGTATTATAATTCATTTTTAACCTTAATATATGTCTGTTCTATCCAACTATAGACTACATAAATGTTATGTTATGTACTTTTCTTCACTTTTTACTCTTATTACACATTCCCTTTCTGTCAACCTACTCCTTAACATATCAATATCTTAATTGTTTCCAGTCAGATTTTACACAATATTTCTTATAATTTTGAAATTAAATTCTTAGTCATCTAGTCCTTCTACAAAAATTTCTTTGGTAAACTTATTCCGCAGAAACTCCCAGAACGGCTTCCAAACATCCCAAAACTTCTTTGAGTTCTTATCCTTCAGGACGGCCATCAGTTTTCCCAACGTAGCCAAATCAATGAGTTTTAAAAAGCAGTCACCCACTGTGGAACCCTCTCTTTCTTCCACATGCAGGCACATACTAATCTTGTGCAGCAACTCTCCCTATTGTTTCTTACAATGTTTATCCATTATATCTAAAAGAAAAGCTTCAGGATTCATTAGTACCTTACATTTAAAAAGCTTTTGCATAACTTCAGTTATAAAGAACCAATACTTTTCAACTTCTTTACCTGTCTAACACATATGGTAAAACATACCTGGAGATTGGGCACATTTCCAGCATTTATTAGGTAATCCACTGTATATTTTATATCAGGAGATAAAAGGCCATCTATACATCATTTTATAAAAAATCTCTTTGAGACCATAATTCAAAGTAAATTTTACTCCAATGGACCACTCGTACTCCCATTGTTCTAGAGTAATATTATAACCAAAGTTATTGACCCATTTAATCATAGACTCCTTGACATATTCGTCTTCAAGATTCAGTTTCAACAACATCTTATGCATTTTTGTAATTGTGATGATCTCCAGTACACAGAATTTGTTCCAATTCCAGCTTTTCTTGAGCAAAAACATAACTTTTTTTTAATACAACTTAAACCTTTCAAAAATTTGATTTTAGGTAAACCAATGACATATGAAAACCTTCCTTACAATTTCTTCTCTTGACTCTAATTTAGATTCTCCATCAACAAAAATTAAAATTTCTGCACACAAAATCCATTTAGGGTTTTTGGTCATCTCCCTCCTGTGAAAAGCTTCATGTGGAAAAAGCCACAATGGAATCTTCAGCAGCAAAATCATTTTTCCACACTCTTATAAGAGCGTACCTAACAAAATTATCTTTAAACAATGGGTTAATTTTAAGCTTTTCTTACCACAAGTATGCATGCCACCCAGATCCAAGTCATGACCTTCAAGTTCCAAGAGCCTTGTGTTTTTTTAAAGTAATCCAGTCTTTCAGCCATCCAGACATCCTAATACAGTCTAAAATGAGATAATCCCAAACCATCTTTTTTTTAGCTTCTTGTAATAGTTTAAATCTTATCCTTGGTTTTTTGCCTTGCCATATGAGTTGAGAAATATTTTTATCATTGTTTACACATAAGTCGGTATCATCTGAAAGAGAAATAATATTTTCAGTAAAACATTCATTCTGATGGTAGAGATTCTACGCATCACAGATAATTGCAGTTTATTCCATCTGTCAATATCATACTTGATCTCCTGCCAGACTTTACCATAATTGTTTTGAAACAGCAAACCATTCATAGTTGTCAACCAAACTCCCAAATGTTTAATCTTTTTTCCAATCTTAAAACCAGTTCAATTAGTCAAAATTTCTTTTTTCTTTTCTGTTCGTGTTTTAAGTAACATTTGTGTCTTCTCTTTATTTATTTTTAAGCCTGCCAATTTACCAAACTCCTTCAATTTTCTCATTACATAATCTTTATCAGTTACGGGATGTCGCAGCATTAACATCATATCCTCAGCAAAGACACATACCTTGAAGTTTTGGTTCCTCACTTGGAGGCCTTTTATCTTTACTTCTTGTCTAATGTCTCTCAGAAGAACTTACAAAACCAAAATAAACAGCAGTGGAGATAAAGAACATCCTTGATGTGTCCCTTTCTGAATTTCACAAGGTTTAGACAATTCTCCATTTACAATTATCTGTGCCTTTGTGGTACACAAATAGAATTCAAACTCTGCAAGAAGTTCTGTCCCAAATCCATGTACTGTGCCACTTTAATCCTAAAATCTCAGTTCAAATTGTTGAAGGCTTTTTCTGCATCCAAAAATATTAAAGAGGCCTGTTTGTCAATATGTTGTTAAAAATATACTATAATTCTATTTCATGTTATCTTTCATCTGCCTTTTAGGCAAAAAGCCATAGTGATCTTTAGATATATAGTCGTTTAACACTTTTTTCAGTCTATCAGCCAGAATTTATGTAAAAATGTTGTAATCACTGTTAAGGAGTGAAATCAGCCTGTAATTCTTAGTTTATTTTATTTATTTAATTTATATGCCGCCAAAATCCGGAGACTCTCAGTGGCTAACAATACTAAAAACATTTCATTTCATTAAAAACATTTAAAAATAAAAATTAAATAAACACATTAAATAAAATAAAGGTTCCCACACTATATTATTGTAAAGTGTGGAATTCATTAAAAGTGAAAACTATCTATTTGAACTGTCCCTTCCTCTAGTCATCCAAATATAAGGCATGTGTAAATAAGGTGGTTGTTTACACTTCTCCAGACTCATCTGGAAACAGTGCAAATAAATCCACTTGTCTGACAGCACATTGCCAAATAAATAGGTTCTCTCCGTTTGCAATATGTCTTAAATTGAAATGCAAACCATCTGGATTTATCTCAGGCTGGCTGTGAATAAAGCACAAAAATGGCAATTCCCTACATAAAATATTAATCCAGACTTGGCCAATCAAGAACATGGAATCATTTCACAATAACAAATTTGTTATGCACAACACAGATGCATAATGTTTTACAACCATGTACAGAACATAATGAATTAAAGGCCAAATAATGCAATAAGTGAAAAAAACCATTTTATGGAATATTCTTCTTGAAATCTTTCAAACATCTAATGCGTAGTGATGTCCCTTTCAATAAATGCTTACGCCAGTTTCATGTCCAAAACAGCAATAGTGTTCTGTTGAAAATGAAATGGATCCAATTACATTTTTCTTTAAAATAATGAAATGGATCCAATTACATTTTTCTTTAAAATAATGTACTATGTCTATGTTGGTTACATCCTTCTGCCAGTGAACAGAGCTGAACAGAATAGATATGAACAACATATCTAGTTAATATGTTGTATACAATCATTCACTTTTCTTCATTTGGTTCAGTACAGGCTGAAGCAATGGTTTTATATCAGAGGACACTTTTTAAATGGTGGCTTTTTCCACTGAGATCCTATTTGAAAACTTTAATGAACTGCCCTGGCATGGCAGTTGCTGATAGAATTTAATATAAGCACCTTCAGTCCATTAAACTATTTAGCTATGTAGTTGAACAAATTGAGAACAGAATAGGATATCAGGAAAGCCCTATTCACTGTTCTAAATTATTTAACAATATATACCCAGCGAAGCTAAAACTTAATTCTTCCTTAAAGGCGAGCAAACTGTGGCTGATACGAACTTAGATTTCTGTCCTGTCAATTAGTCTTTAATGCAATTCCTAGCTTTTGCTACTGAAATTTAACAGTACTTAAATTTAAAGGCAATGAGAAAGGAATTAACATTCCTGTGTTATATTCAGCTTGCTCAAAACAGCATATTGATATACAAGAAATGTGTAGTCTTTGGGATGCATAACTGTAATCTTATGACTAGCAAATATACTTGTGTTATTTTGGAATGGTAAGCAACAGAATTTCATGGATACTATCAAAAGGGCAGAGATGG
>JANHZU010002321.1:254779-269626 GCA_032468055.1 Acrochordus granulatus | reverse complement strand
AACATTCTCACAATATTCATAGAATTAATCAAAAACATACTTAGCTTCACAGATCATATTACAAATTGACAGCCATCAAGGTTATTTTCTCTTCCCTTCAATAATTTAAAGAATGAGGGAATACAGTATAAAATGGGTGGACATATGAGAATAAATTAGGTTGTATGTATAACAATGCATGCTTATACAGAATTATCAAATTTCAGGTTTTTCCTAAAAACTGTATTAAAAACACTAAACTGTATTAAAAATACTACTGTTAAAACCTGCATACAGAAGGAACACAATTAATTACAAGGCTGTGTCAATGTTCTCTCTAGAATCAAGATCAGTTCAAGGGCAACTTTTTTTTTCACTAATATATCAAAGTTCATTAATAACATCAGAAAGAATTGGCTGTTGTATCGACAAATCAGTGAAAAGTACCGAAAGAATGAAATCTATGGCATGACAAAATCTACAATCTTCCTTATAATTCAAAGGTATAAATGACTACAGTATTCCATTGAACACAATGGAATTAATAGTTCAACACTGGTAAATATATACAGAATATTAAAAGCTATGGTGTAGATTTTTTTTGCATTAATATGCAGGTAAAAGCTCTCCAAATTGCACATACTCTTTTGCAACCTGCAAACAAATATTGTACATGCATAAATAAATATGTAAGGGAAACTACAGATGCAAATACTGTTCTTGAGCTCTTAAGGCTAGTTCCGTGTCAAAAAACGAGCAGTAATTTTATTTAAATATTAATGGCACTATAAAATTTAAAAAGTCCATTGGAATATTGGATCCCTTAATTATCCTTCATGCCAGAACAATTTCCTCAAGAACTCAATACTGATAAGAGCTACATGTAAATTGCTTAGCCCTGAAGATCCTGTTATCTCAGCACTTGACTCCCATTCCTTTTACATATAATCAGCCAGTAAGAACAGCATCTAATTCCACCACTGAGGACTTTATCTTGCTACATTTTAGTGGAGTGCAAGCTTTCCCTCAGTTCTACAATGCCTCTCATATAAAATCATGTTTTTTCCATTCAGATGAAAGCTATCTAAAAACACTTTAAGTTACTATTTATATACAACAAAAGGAAATTTGTTTTGCCATTGTGCTAGTTAGCACAATGTTTGCCTCTTGAAATAGATTTTTTTTTTCTGGTTTCATCTATTGATGGAAGAGACTAGTGCAGCTCTCTCAATATATTTTAAATCTGAATACCTGTGTGGCTTGTTTCCAAGGGGGTTCTTTGGAGCAGAAGGGTGTATCTGCGGGTATGTAATTTTGAGTATTCTCATGACCTAAAAAGAGTCTTCACTTACCAAACTTAAGATTGGAATCCTGTAGGGGTTTTTCAATATCAAGTAGTATAATGTCAATCCGCTGCATTAATCACATTATTTTACACCACCTGAACGACACAGCTCCACTCCATTGCATTATATGGCATTAAAATAAAGAGCAGGGCCGCCAATAAGGAGAAGCATAATTTTTTAAATTCAGAATTCGCAAGACTCCAATTCCAAGAAGGCATGTGCAAAGGTTAAATACTAAGATGCACTTCAGCAGGTGCACTTTTCTTTGATCCTTGTTCATTTGTGGCCGGCCACCTATTCTTTTTCCTGACTTACCTAATGAATTACAGGACAGTCGCGCGTCTGTCCTCCAAAACAGAGCATCGTTACATTCGCTATCGCGTATCCCGCCCTTGTCCTTTCGCAAACTGAACCATGTTTCCTCCAAAACAAGAGAAAAGCAACCATCGCCCTTCCACTTCTCACTACTTCCCATGGGATTTATATTCCCGTCCCTCACAAAATATTGAATCCTCACCTGGTTTCCAAAACTTCAACGGACCCGCGGGCGCCGCCATCTTGGGGTGAAAGGTCAAAAAGAAGGGAATGTGCCTTCTTGCCATTGAAAGGATCATGTGATCGTGAGGAGTTTTGTGATTGGTCGGCAGTGATTACGGCTTCTTTCCCTCGGATTTGCGAAGCAGCTGACTCCCCTCCAATGTACCGCCCGAGGGCAGAGCCTCGGTTGGGGACCCAGCTCTTCCTGGAGGGTCTCTGTGGCTCTTGTGTCCCGAGGGGTCAACCTTCGGCATATTTTAGACGAGGGTAAGGGCTTCGGGAGGAACACAGAAGCGGTTCGCCGTGACCTTCGTTGAGAACAGCGTTTTGCAACCTCGGCTACTTTGAGGCGTGTGGACTTCAACTCCCAGAATTCCACAGCCAGCTATTATTATTTCAGAATTATTTCTAAAAGTAAATCTCTTAGCAACTTCACATAACCATAACTTAAAATAGCCAGATTCCAAAGTTTTGGAAGATAACGTTTTTAACGTTAAAAGTTCCCATAAATGTACTTAGGTACATTAAAAGATCCATGTTTATTAGGCACAGGACCAAATTCATATGACTCAATGTCCTCTCAAAATTCTGTCCTCAAAAGAGAGCATCAGACATCCATCCTTTTGAATGTATTCTTTGGGTTAGCCAGTAAACTTGAAAAACAAATCATTTTAAAATCATGAGTACAGAAAGGGAAAGAGAAGGGTAAGGAGGGCAAGTGCAGTATCAGGACAATTTAGAAATTCCTTTATTTCAAACTTATCTGCTATGACAAACATTTATAAATCACTAGATATTGCAATTTCTGTGTAAGAAAACTATTACATATACTTTTTTTAAAAAAAAGAAAAATATGTGAGGTATAGCAACACAGGCTCCAGAAAACGGCAGGAACATTTACAAACTATTTGGGTCAAATTTGACACAAGGAAACTATTTTTCTTCTCATTTTAGCTCATTTCTTTGATTAACAGGAGAAATTAAAATAGATTAATAATGTGGATGAGCTTGACAGAAACATTATCTTTAGATAAAGATTGCACTGGCTAGAAATTAATTTATTAATTTTCTTACAACTTTCAGATTGAAGAGGGGTTTTTATGCTTATTTAGAAAAAGCTCCATTGATCATAGTAGAATTTGCCCTTTGTTATGGCCAAATAAATACAGTAACATCAATTTCCTTCTCTAGAATCTATTACAAGTATGAAAAAATCAGAAAACTCAGCAACTATTTTAATCCTATATCTTAACCCTTAACCATAGATTGTATGATCTTAATCCTTTTCCCGATGCAATGCCCTAGTCTAATTAATTCTAATAATTACTATTTCAGTTTCTACCCAGTCTGGTATTAAGACAATAGAAGTTTATAAGAACAACAATTCATTAGGTAAGGGAGGAGTAGACATAGCATTCCCCATTGCAAAAGTTTGTTTCAGATTCCATTTATATTTGGTATCTACACGTATTATGCTGCCTTGCCCAATCTGCTTTCTTCCAGATAAGCTGGGCCAGAAAATCATACTTATTGGGAATTTCAATCCCACTGCCTCTGACAGTCCCACTACCTCTGTATTCTCATGACTATAAATACATACCCATTACTCTTTGATAATAATCCTTCTTGAATTATATTGGTAACATAGTGATGTACTATAAATATTAAATGTTATGGTTCCTGCTGAAGACATATTAGAGGGATTTGTTTTTTAGATTCCTGCCCCACTTTTCATTCAAGTATTCAAGCCACCATACATAGCAATTCTTCCTATATTTTTCCCACAACAACCCTGTGAGATAGGTTGGTTTGAGAGAAAGAGAGAGAATGACCAGTGACTCTCACCCAGTAAGTTTCTCTGATTAAAAATATTCTTCTGTGTCTGAATTTTCAGAAGCACAATGTCATTTATATATCCCCTTAATTTAATTTAGAGGAAACAATACCCACTGGGTAAAATTTTTGCTTTTAAGAATCTATTGTCATTTTTACCATCAAGTCACATAAAATTTTCATGAGCTTTACAATTAAACTGGTTCCTGATGTGGAACATTTTTCAAATACTAGAATATTTCAGAGCCAAAGGAACTGATCCAAAGTGATGGAGGAGGAAAGAACATATAGTTTTTAATTTAAAAAAATGTAAAAACTACATTTTATCTTTATTTTGTGTTTATCTTTTGTAAACCACTGTGATAGTTTCAGACAAACAGCATAGCATAAATATGTAATATATGGAAAAGACAATAAAAATGTTTAATTCATACCTAAAGGAAATGCATTCTCTCTAGCCAGATGTAAAGATTCACATTTGATTTTGCGCAAATGCAGTTTGATCAAAGCAAGCAACATATTTTGATCTAATGCAAACATACATTAGTTAAGGGCGAGTAAGCAAACTATCCCTATTCAAAATAATGTATCAATTTTGATGCCATAATCCAGTCATTATGGATCAATGTGCTGTGCAACAGGCAGACCAGGGGAAACTATCAGTAGCTTTGCAACTGTTAATGGAGATGCTTTCATTACTCAAGGTTGTTCTTTACCAGATACCTGAATCCCCCAAAGATGTCATCACTTTAACAGAAACCAGAATAGCCATCTATTAAGAATCTATTGTCACTTTTACAATAAGACAATAACACATGGGGGGTGGAGAATTCATACAAATGACAACTCTCTGGAATCAGTTTTGCTAGACTATCAGTGGCGCTGCACGTTTCCTTGGAAATGTACAAATTTACTGACTTCTGGCATATGTGTAGTATCTATAAATTCATATTTAGATATTGCTTCCTCTCTAGGAACCTGCAGTAGAGCTCTTTCAGGCAAAGAAAAAGATAACAAATCTTAGTCACTTTCATCATATTCCACTCATATTCATCATATTCCCACATCTGTTCAAATCCAGCTAGTGGATAACTTTGACATGGGATTCCTAGTTTAACTGGTCTGAAAAATTAACTGTTTTGAAATATTTCTAAGTTAAATTCTATATATTCAGATTCAAAACTGTAATTACAACTATCTAGTGGGAAGACAAATTAGTTTCTGCTTTCTATATGGATCTGCTTTATAAGAGAAAGGTCTTGTCCTATATTCCAAAAGCAAGTTCATTCTTTAAATATCTGTAGGCAAAACTATCTTCCCTACAACTGAGCAATACCAACTCAAGGCAGAAGAAACATGTGAAATATCATCAAATGAGAATTGAATCTGTTCACTGAATATGAAAAACTGTCAGATGTGATTCGGAAGTAAAACAAAGCAGGTGGACAAATATGAATGGAACAGGGCATCAAGGAAGAGAAAATAAGACTGAATACATGCCCTTGTGGGAGCACTCTACCATGCAGTGTTCTGTGGATCCATCATATTATTGCAGATTGTTTTCCTGTTCCAGTTCAATTCCCAGATTTGCAAAAAATGAGGAAATAGAACTTGATTAAAGAAAATATACTCTGATGTTCCATTTCATAATCTTTTAGGTCCTAAATATGTATACAGTGTATTTATTTTTATTAAATTTATATGCCGAAACCCGAAGACTATCTAGCGTATAACTAGAGCAGTGATCTGAAATAAATTGCAGATTGTTCGGTTATGCAGAGCCTTCATCAAAATGGAGGGCAATTATCTAAGTCATCCAGTCATTTAGAGTTGGCTGGTACACAAGTTTAATGAATTATTATGGTTGGTCAACTGTCAGCCAGATATTCAGTCTGGATTTGGCATTTTTGTCCACCTATTGAGTCCTTCCCAACAACCTGGGATAGGCAAATGTTGTTTGATGGTATTAAAGGTATTGTAGGGTATAAGATGTTCCAAGTAAAGCTGCCATTTGCAATTGGCTGATGGTGATTTTGTCAATGCCAATGTTGTTCAAGTGGTGCTTCAAATATTTTGGGATTGCACCCAAAGCACCTATTACTACTGGTACTATTTTGCTTTATATTTTGTGATTTTCTTCAGTTCTTTTTCTTCTATTCTGTTTTCAGGTACCTCCACATCCATTATCTAGACTTTTTTGTCTTTCTTATCAACTGTTGTTAAATCTGGTGTGCTATGCAGCAGGTGCTTATCTGTTCAGATTCTAAAGTCCCAGAGCATTTTAGCTTCTTTTTCTATTACTTTATTTTAAGGTCCCAGCAGTTCTTGCCTGTAGGCAAATGGTTATTTCTTGCAGATCCTCCAATGCACTAATGTTGCTACTTTGTCATGCCATTGTTTGTACTCAATTTGTGTGATCTTGCAGCAACTAACTCGGTGTTTCTTCAGCTTCTTTGCAGAAGTGGCATTTTCTGTCTGTTCCTGTTTGTCAGTTCTGGCTTTGTATGCATTTATGAAGTCCTAGATGCTCTCTGAGCTTGATAGTTTTTCTGCAGACATTTCATTACCAAACTAGTAACATCATCTATAACATACATGCCCACCCTATTCAATCTGGTAGGACAGGTAGATGTTCTTAGAAAAAGGTAGTTCTGCAGATAACCTGGTCTCATGCCATATTAGACTTTAATGGTAATAACCAGCACCTTGAATTGCTTGTATATTGGAATGAAAATGGGAACCAGTGCAGCTCATACAACAGGGGTGTGGTGTAAGATGGGTGAACTTGGGGAACCCATCACCATGTGTGCCACTGCATTATGGACCAGTGGTAACTTCTGGGTGCTCTTCAAGGATAAGGTCCATGTAGAATGCATTATAGTAATCCAAATAGGAAATGATTAAGTCATGAGTTACCCTGAGTAAGGCCCCCGCAGTCCAGGAAGGACTAGTTATTAGTGTAACTAGTTCACAAGACAATTTTTGCAAAGGCCCCTAAGCCCAGTTGCCACCTGTTCTTCATGCAGGATCTGTGAGTCTAGGACTCCTAAATTACACACTAGTAGAATCTGGAGGAATGCAACCCCACCTAGAGTCAAACATGAAATATCACCCAGACTTGATGGGTTGAAAACCCAAAGCCACTCCAATTTGCCAGAGTTGAATTGAAGCCAATTTATCTAGATCTTTACAGGGTCTAACACTTGGCCAGCACCAAAACACCATCATCTTCCCAACTAGCAATGATGTATAACTGGGTATCATCAGTATACTAATATATACCCCATTCTGTTGAATGACGTCCCCCAGTGGTTGTAGATGTTAAGAAGGAAGGCAAAAGACTTTGAGACACATTGCAAGAGATTAAGATTCAACCTCTCCTACCCCACTAATACCAAAGATAACTCGCCATTCAGAAAGGAGAGCCACTATGGCATAGACCCTCCCACTCCTAACCCCTGAAGCTGGTTCAGAAAGATACTATATTTGATGGTACTGAAAGCCCTGAAAGGTCCAGGAGAGCCAAAATAGTTGCACCACTTCCATCCCAAGCTCTCTAAAGCTCATCTACAAGTGCAGCTATGGCCTGGGCTGAACCTGGACTGAAAAGGCTCCATATAATGTTTATAAACAGACTCTATTGCAGCTGCATGCCAACCACCTTATCAGCAACTTTCCCTAAAAAAGGGAAGGTTGAAGACGGGATGGAAATTGTCTAGCACTGTTGGATCCACCAATGAGGGGCACACCACTACCTCCTTCAAAGCAGACAATGCCATCCTCTCCTGCAAAGACATTAAACAGTACTTCAACACAACTGAATGCCACTTTCCAGGCCTTGAACAACCAGGAAGGGTATGGGTCCAGAACAGTTAGCCCATCTTGCAGCCATGAGGACCCTGTCCACTTCAGCATCAACTGGCTCAAACTCCAAGATGTGTTTCTGTCACTTCCAAAGGATCTACCCTAGCAGAGTCCAATTCTGAGCAAAGTTGAGCGACTTTATCTGACAAATGCTAAGAATATGCCTCACAGTGGTCCTGTGGGGGCTCCCCCCTGACTTTAGTCAGAACCTGGTCACCTAAAACAGGGCCACTGTTTTATTGGCAGATGCAATAAGGATAGTGAATATGCTTTCTCGCCCTTATTGCCACAAGTTCTAATATAAGTGTCTACCTCTGCTTAGTTGGCCTCACTCTGTCTTCCCGACAGCGTGGTAGGCATCTCAAGTCACTTCATTTCTCAAAACTGCTTAGTAAAGCATGGTACTTTATGAAAGATCCACATATGCAGAGAGCTCACACAGGCAAGATTCAGTTCTGGGAATCACCTGCGAATTCCAAGCTCAAGCAGGGTCTCTGCCAAACTTGTGCCAAAGTTTTGGCAAAAAATCCAAGTTCCCCCTAAAACTGTGCTGGGTTCCTCAGGCCCTTGGGACAACGTGATCAAATAGGTTCTACCTTCCTGCAAGGAGGACAGCTGTGGGGAATTTTAGGGCCAAGAGAATGATCTGTCCATGAGAGGGGACTGATGCTAATGTCCCCCAACCTCAAATCACAATGTCACTGACCCAAAACAAACAAGATCTAATAATGACCCCCTGCATGAGTACAGCCATGATTAAGTTGGACCAAGTCTATGGCTGCCATGGTGGCCATGAACTCTTATGCTAACTCAGACCTCATGCCTAGAGAAGGCAAGTTGAAGTCTCTCAGAAGTATAAGCCTGGGGAACTCTCCTGTCAACTCAGACACTTTGTCCAAGACCACAGGCAAGGATGTTGCTACACTGTAAGGAAGGAAGGGAGCAGCAATTCCCCCTTATCTCTATGGCCCAACCTAACATGGTCTCTCATCCAGCAATGTTGGAGGCAGGATCCTTACTGGCTGCTAAAGACTTGTCACAGCCACATCCTCACATCTGCCCTGGAATTATAGCTGTTGCCAGCTCAAAACTCAGAAGGGTACATTTCAGAGGGGACCTCCCTTCTTCAGTACCCAACCAAGTTTTGGTGAAGGCCAGGTTATCCCTCTCACCCACAATCAGGTCATGGATGAGGGGAGCTTTATTACAGACTGGCCAGGCATTAAACAGCAGCAGCCAGAGTCCAAAGCCACTGAACCTCCAGAAACCAGGTCTTGGGGTTGAGCACTGGGGGTAAGAATGCAGTAACCAAGTCAGTGTTTCAGTTTGTCATGTTTTCATGTTGATTTTCAAAGCTTTAACTAGAATTTTTTGTGTATCCAGGAAAATCAGGGTTTTTATTCTTATATAGGGTTTTTTTTTTGGCTTGCCATTTGTAAATCCATGTTAACTACCTTCTCTATATTGTAATGCACGCTTCTGTTATCGTGTTTTTCTAGTATTGCTGCATCAGATTTAATCTCTTTTGGACATCTAGTCATAAAAGCAGACATCATCGCTGACATTTCTGATACTGTATAGGTAATCCTTGAGTTGCTAATGTTCAGGTATAGCAGACTCCCCAGAAGCTTATTATCTACTTCTCAAATAAAGGCCACTGCAGTGTCCACAGTTGTTTGCCCTTACAATCAACCACAAGGACACTAGTGTTCTCCTACTTCTCTCCTCCACATACCTCCACCAGGTCCCTGCAGGCCTTTGGCCCACTTCCCACCCCAGTGAGCCCCACTGCCACCTCCTCACCCCACATCAACAATTGCACTTACATTTTGAAGCTCTCCAGAGCTTGGATTAGGGACTGTTTAGGCACACAAACACAGGGATATTAGGACTGCCTGATAAATGAACAGTGCACACACAAGTGTAGAAAACTTAGGAAAGCCTTTGGAATAACTGCTGAATTTACTAGATAACACACCTGCTTCATGAGGGTTTTTCTTGTAACCATACTTTGTGAAGCGCATCTTTTAATGCTTGCACAGACCTATTAGCAATTAGCCTCCAGTTTTCTATTAATATTAAATGTTTTTTCTGTGGTGCAGTAATGGTTCTTTCATAAAATGAATAATCTTCTTACACCAATATAAATGTAAGCATGCTCAAAGGTAAAGTCATGATCAACTCTAGGGTTGGTGCTCATCTCTGTTTGACAGCCAAAGAGCCAGTGTTGTCCAAAGATACTTCTGTGGTCACGTGGCTGGCATAACTATACACCAAGGTGCTTGGAACACTGTTATCTTCCCCCCTAAGGTGGTACCTATTTATCTACTTTCATTGTTACATGCTTCTGAATTGCTTGGTTGGCAGGAGTTGGAGCAGGAATGAGAGCTTACCCTGTTATGTGGCAGCGCATGGGTCTCAAACTCGAGCTGCCAACCTTCCAGTCACCAAGCCCAGTGCCTTAACCGCTCAGCCACCATGCCTCCTAAGCATGCGAAATACAAATTAAATATTTCTCTTTCTTGATCCTCTCATCTGTAAGGGAACAAAGATGATCAGCCTCAAAAAGGGTCTTGAAAAAGAATGGCCTAATTCACAAAGCCTACAGTAGTATACTGTACTTTGTGTTAATCATGAATTATTGATATAACTAAATGGTTTATGTGAACCCATGAATCGTGGTTTGCACAATACATCACACCAAAACTGAATGTGCAATTTCATAACTCAATAAACAAACTAAGGGCTACAAACAGTTTTCAGACAGAAACTGTGAACCTTACAGAGAGATACAATAAGAGAGTAGATTTGGATTTAAAATGCCTTAGCACTTTTGGAAACAAGTTTATTTTTTTAGTTTTATTTTCGAAATGTAAATTCATCAATACAATATGCCTATCTGTACAGTAAGATTAGTAAAAGACATGTGGAAAATTGCCATAACTATATTAAAGATAAGCCCGTACTTACCGGAACAGCTATTATGAGGCCTGAACAGTGGCTTAGCTTGATTAGATCATACTCTTGGTTTAAAAAGCCGGTAGGCACGTTTAAAATTTTAAAGAAACTGCACTGACAAAAATATACAATTACCCTTTCACCCCAAATATTCATGAAGTACCACAAATGAATTTGCCCAAATACAAAGTCTGACATACTTCCAACAGCCGTATCCAGAACAAATTGTATAGAATAAATTAAGAGTGCCTTCTTTTGTATTCTTAAACCAGATCCACCTATTGGCTCTGCACACAAGGGGATTTCAGTCAAGTCTTGTTACACTACAGAACTGGGCAGTTTTAAGAAGTGAAGCATCCCCTTGCCAATAACTATGCATCTATCAGCATTCCCCTTCTGCATTTCTCAAAAGCAGTCACTCGAAGTATACAATGCAAAGTCTCTAAGATTTATTAGGCTTGTGCTAATCTGTTGTCTAGGTTTTAAGTTGCACCTCACTGGATGGCAACCTCTGTAATTTTCAGCTGCATTTCCCCTCCTAGACAACATGGAAACCATGTGGTTAAGCTTGGATCGAATAACAGAGTAGTGAAATTCCCTCTCCTTGTTTAGTTTGCGGAAATAATCTCCCCGATGATTAACTGAATAGTCAATAGACCTAAGGGATGTTAGTGAACCAGCAGAACTTGCCCGAGAACACTGGGAGGACAATGAAGAAAGTGATCGTGCACTAGAAGAAGTAGAGGTGGACTTTCTAGAAATAGGCGACCCTTCTTTAGAGGACATTTTTTGATCAGGAACCCTCTGATTAGGTATTCTCTGAGCCATGGCTATTTCCACATTATCTCTTTTGTCAGTCTGCGTCGTGGAGGTCTTAAATACAATTGTTGTCTGAGTGCCCACCATTCTAGATCGAGTAGTGGTTTGCGTGGTGGCTGACACCATGGAAATAGTAGTTTGTGTGGCACAATTTAAGAATGTTGTTACTTCCTTCTCATCTAAAGTTTCTGTCTGAGTGGACTGGCTGTTTGCCTCTTTAGGTTTTGTGAAGATCTCAGAACCACTATGCCAATCCTCTTCACCACTAAGGTGTGGCCGTTTAGCACTCATCCGTCCCACTTGGAGCTCTTTAACCTGTTCTATTTCTCTTTCAAGCTTCTTGGGGGTGCTTGAAAGCCTAGCAAACTCAGCTCTCAGAAAGTTACCCACAGTGAAATCTTTGCACGGTGTTTGTTTGTTGACTAGATGTTCATGGCAGACACTAGTCCGGCAGCTTTGAGGCAGCTTTGAGTTAAGAGGCTTAGATTGTGCATAAAGTATTCGGAACTCTAAATCGAAATGTTCCACTATTTGGCCTGAGAGTAGTAATAAATTACTGCTGTTCAGCTTTCCATCTGTCCAAGTGAAGCTAGAAAGATGAAAAAAGTATTATATGTACATTTATGTGTTAACAATTAAAATATTTCTTCCCTTTAAAGTAGACAGTCATCCCCATTTATCAGATAGGTTAAGGCTGGGATAACAATTCACCCAGAACATACAGCAATCATGGATCTGAAACATATTTATTTATGGTGGAGGGGAGTGTTTTACTTATTCCAAAAAGTCAAATTACCCTATATTTTAATAGCTGTAAAGGTAATTTTTAGTCTCTTTATCGATATTCACTGATTTTTATATAATTGGTTAAAAAAAGATTAGCTAGATTTAGTACAAGACAAAATACTAGTACTACTTTGGACTTTCACTGAATATACTTGGGAATTCTCTAGGAAAAAAATAATAGGTTAGCCATGTACAGTGAAAGCAAGAATTCTAATCACGGCTGCTTAATAAATCAAACAACTCTTCTATGGCTATTAGGACAAGCCTATACTATAAGAGAAGGATTTAATTATTCAACTCAAGTGCTTTATGACATATTTTGAGCATGAGATTAGGGAAGAATGGGCACAGAGATGAATTAGATATATCTGCAGTGGATTAAGCTAAGAAAGTCAGACTATGGATGAATTTGAATCTGCCTGCCTAGTCTTAGTTCAACAAATGAACAACCAAACTACATTTGACATAAAGTTTCCACATCTGTGTTAAAATGCCAATTTTTTGAAATATAAAAAGATCAGTCCAAGATATACCATCTTTTTTCCCCTAAAAAATTTCAGTTCGTTTTTCAATTGAATTGAACAGTTTATATGTTATATTAAAGGTGGAAAAAATTTTGAAGTGATTTATCTTGGTCTGATTTTTTTACATCTCAAAAAAAAAATTTCTCAGAATTGAGAAAGCCTTTTGGATAAAAGGTGAAACGTCTTCTACTTGAAAAATCCAATCTAGATGCCTGTTTTTTAAACTTTTATTGCGATGCAATTACCCTGGACGAGTGAGAGTCTTCACAGACATCTCAAAAACCTGGTATTTAACAGTGTGTAGACTTTTTATATCCATTGTATAGTTATAGGATTTAAAGTGTTTATAAACAAGATTCTCTACAAATGAACAGAAAGCTATCCTGGGCCTTTTTATTAAATGCCTTATGAAATCCTACTCCAAATTAATGGCATTATTAACTTCATGAAACAAAGTTATGAAGGGAAAAAGAAAGCCTATATATAAATGCAATTTTCTTTCTCAGCATCATTTCTTACAGTAACTAGCCATATGTAAACTCTGTCTCCTATTCTCTCCATATTCCATATTTTAAAAGCAATTGTATGCCCTTCAAAGCTGAAATTTATTGGATCAGCTTACAGTAGTGTTTCTTAAAGTGTGGTGCTAGGGCCCCCTGAGGATCCCCCTTAAGACCCTCTGAAGGCTCCAGAAAATCAAAATTTGCCAGTCTTTGTTGAAAAATAAACATTAAAATCCCTTCAAACAATCATGAGAAGAGGAAGCAAACACGTTTTAATTTTTAATACAGTAAATATTGATTACCATAACTCATACAAATAAAAGTTCTTTTAGAGGTCCTCCATAATTTTTAAAAATGGGAAGGAATCTTGAGAGAAAGAGAAAAGACTAGCTTACAGGAAAAGATTAATCCACTGTATTTTATCTGTAATTCAGCTAAATAAAAGAGACACCCAGCAGAAATTTGATAGCAGCCCAGTTTAAATATCAAGGTAAAGGTTTCCCCTGCCAGTCGTGGCCAACTCTGGGGAGGGGGTGCTCATCTCTGTTTCACAGCCAAAGAACCAGTGTTGTCCGAAGATGCTTCCTTGGTCATGTGGCTGGCGTGACTACACAACTGAAGCACATGGAATGCTATTACTTCCCACCAATTTAGGCGGTACCTATTTATCTACTTGTATTTTTACATGCTTTCAAACTGCTAGATTGGCAGGAGCTAAATATCAAACCTAAACCCAAAAAGAAACCATTTTCCATTCTAACATAAAAAGGAATATAAAACAGAAGGCTTTAGAGAAATATAGCTTTGCCTAAATGCTTTTCATACCAAATTCTATATAGAAAGGTATAGCTAGTCTTTTTTTAACCATATAGTATATATTCTATTCATTCTCTGATTTGCCAAGAGAGAATTTAGCTTTCCCTACATGGATGCCCTTCTGAAGTACTGAATTATAAGCACTGAATAATATTGGGAGGTTATGGAAAATTATGTGAAGTCAGATGGGTAACTGAGTTTGGAGATAACTGGTCTATCTATTGAAGCCATGGCCCATTTCCAAGAGACCAAGCTAATTTTCCCATAATTTATAACTGATACTTACCTGTAAGAGCCTGTAGCCACTCTTACACCATCAACAAGCATGAACTTCTCATGGACACTCCCAATTATCTTGGCTCCTGATCTTGCATAATATGTGTTTCCAGTAATAGTTCGGACTCTCATTAGCTGTTTTCAAAATGGCACAGATTTTACACAAAATTACCAAAACAATGTGTTTAACCACCCACATATAAAAAAGAGTTATAACTAAATAAATAAATAAATATATAGTGGAATATAAATTTTTAAGGTACCATTAAGTCAGCTTTCACATGCACTATGGAAACGAGGAGTTATTGTTACGAGCAACTTCTTATCCATTGCCTACTATTGAATTACAAGCATTTTTTTGTTCCAGAATTAAATCTGTTCAAAATTAAGCTTAGTGATTGTTTCCCTTCCATGTGATTTAAGATTTCTTTTTGCTGTCAGTTAAAAGGATGGAACTGTGCCTCACCCATTCAATTCCTTTGATACAGCAAAACAAAACCGGCTTGATAACACTGAAACAAATATATAGCCATGGCATACTTGAAAACAACGTTATCCTTATCTCTGACTGCAGATTTCTCTATTATAGCTTCTGTGCAGCATCAA
>JANHZU010002321.1:205039-221979 GCA_032468055.1 Acrochordus granulatus | reverse complement strand
GTAAAAAGTAAAACATAAGTTCTGCTGGTTTCTCTGTATTTGTTTTTTAATGGCAATAAAATTATATATCACATATTATGTGTTCAACTCTAGTCTCAATGCTTTAAATCTACTGGTTACTGGAAATCAGGAAAATTCTACTGAACTCTTAATCTAAAGTTAGCAAGAGGAAACAGACTCATGAGTTTTAAAAAATGCACCAAGTCCTTCTTTTGCTTATGAAATATCTCAGTACCAACTGGAGGAAGAATTGCATTCTTGACCTTGACTTCAGAGTTCTATTGTATAATGTGTCCTTTGTGTAAATGAACTGTAATGATCTGATACTCTAAAGAGTCTTCCTATTACATAAGTTTTAGAAATAATTTGGGAGAGTAAATATTGCATTGAAATATAGGAACACTTCTAACTTTTTAATTAATTATTTTAAGAGGAAATTTTATAAAATATTTCATGATTTTCTAACACCTTTGCATGGAAATATTTGTAAAAGAAATATATTGATAATACACCTACTGTTTGCTTTTATACTTTATACAGTATGTTGGTTAGCTTTGTATACCATTATACCAATATGCTATGTCTGAACAACCTTGATGCTGTCTTTTCATTAGGAAAAACCACATAAATAAGTCATAAAATCAAGATTCTTATGTTATTTTTTGATTCTCATCTTATGTCCTCCAAATCTAATAAAAATAGACAAAATGTTATTTTATGCATAACAATTGCATGTATTATGTAGACATGATTTTCAAACAGAGAATATCACTGCTTGTTGATACAATGAACAAATGGATTCCTACCCTCAAATTACATGCATTGTTTGTAAATCTGAAAAACACCAAGGAACACATAGAGTTGTACATTAGGAGAAGCTGCTGTTCTGTTGCATTAGAGAATCGAGTTTCTTATGCTTTGGGCTTTAATGAAAAAATACTAAAGGAAATAGCACTTAGATTGACAGAGTTTGATAGCTGAATGGTGATAGCTAATACCAAAATAACTTCATAGATGCAGAAGGAGAAATTACAGTGCAAATACGATATGAACTTAGTATCAAGTAAGTACATAAAGGATGGCAGAACAGTGTTTCCAGTCTGATGGGTCTCCACCTAGACCAACTCTAGGGGGCATGCTCATCTCCAATTCACAGCCAAAGGAGCCAGTGTTTGTCCAAAAACACTTCTGTGGTCGTGTGGCCAGTATGACTATACACCAAGGTGCACAGAATGCTGCTACCTTTCCCACCGAAGTTAGTATCTAGCATTTTTACATGCTTTTAAATTGCTGGAGCCAGTAATGCGAGCTCACCCCATTACGCGTTGCAGTGCTTGGGTCTTGAACTCAAGCTGCCGACCTTCTGGCTGACAAGCCCTGAGTCTTAACTGCTCAGCCACCATGCCCCTAAATTGGGCTGTAATTCCTAGAATTCCAGCCAGTGTGGTCAACAGCAAGAATAAATGGATGTTGTATATCAACATAACCCAGGTAACAGGTTGGAAAAAGCTATCAGCCTCTAAACAGAAAAATTGTACTATGGGGCAAAAATTGACAAAATCCCATCTTTTGCTCCAAGTTCCCATATTCTGCCTTACCTTGATATGCCATGCAGGTCTCAATAACATCCAGAGTGGGTTCATCTTCACAGAGGTCATATGGCATGTTGCCATCTGCATTCACTGCCAGCAGGTCTGCCCCACTACAAGAACAAAGCAAGAGATGAGATATGTCTGCACAGCTGAACAAAAAAGTCCTCAGGCACACTGGAAAGTGTAAGGTGAAGAGCAAAAACTATGGCCTACAGGCCACATAAGGCCTATCTGTATCCTTTTATTGTTCCCAGAGTTCCAGAGTGGATAGAGCAAAAAAGATGATTATGTTTGTATGTATGTACATGTGTACTATATATGTATGTATTGGGGAACTTCACAGCTATCATTTCACCATGGAAACAAACTTCTTCCCAAAATGGAACACTTTTTGAAAAGTAGGTCTTGACATTCCAACAAAGTAACCGTTGAAAACTAGATGATTTCTTATTACATAGCATGCAGTAAAGTCACATTTTTAATTTTCTAATTATATATTAAATGGATTCACATATTAAATGTTATTTAGAAGATGACTTTCATTGAGGTTAATTTTATTATATTGAGCTCTCAACCCCAGTTAAGTATAACTAATGTCCATTGAGGGGGACTGATTTATTACTGTTGAAATTCTTTATAATTTTAATATGCTGTAAGCCACCCGGGGTCTTTTGATTTTGGCAAGATACAAACTGGCAAATAAATAAATAAATATGATAGGTTTCATAGGAAATGCAGTTCATGGGAATGGACAGTTTTTATCTTTCTTCTGCATGTTTTGAAGAGCTCATTTGTCTCACAGGCAGGTTCCCATGTACTAAATGAGATTAAACAGATTAAAAAACAAATCATCACTTCCATATTGACCTGCAACTCTATGGCTTTTTCTACCTATTATGAAATGAACTGCCACCAAGCTAATAAGCAAACACATCTTCCCAAGAGTCCCACTAAACTTTAAGATGAGTGAGCATTTCTTAAGTAAACAACTAATCAGTTCTGAATACTGTACCAGTTTACGTTCTTGGATAACAATTCTTTATTTTTTATTGTAGTAGAAGGTGCTGAGAGAGATGTGTGACCTAAACCAGCAGCCACTCCTTCATAATTTACTTCCTGTAAATTTTGGTCTGCCAAGTAAACATGGCCGATTTTATTGCCCAGATCAACTCTTCCCCACCTTTTCAATACACAGATCTTTTATGGTTCTCAGCAATAACCATA
Organism: Acrochordus granulatus; assembly: GCA_032468055.1. Taxonomy (NCBI): domain Eukaryota; kingdom Metazoa; phylum Chordata; class Lepidosauria; order Squamata; family Acrochordidae; genus Acrochordus; species Acrochordus granulatus. The sequence continues at coordinate 219,163 of JANHZU010002321.1, read as the reverse complement.
TTTGCTGCGGAATTCTGGGAATTAAAATCTACAAATTAGAGAGGCATATAGGCTGGGAAAGGCTGCCATAGGTTGCAATATACTGGGTGACATCAAGAACTGGGGTAATATATCACACTAAGCCAGAATGCGCTTTATTGTTTCTGGCTTATTACTGTACAAATCTAACTACATAGTTTGTTAAGTCATTTGCAAATTATGGCTTAGTGTATTATACTAATCCCCCCAACTCAGATGATTCAAAAACCATCTTAGTGCAAAGTATGTACCAATCCATGCTATATATTATAAATATAGGAAGCCTTTCTATCCACTCAAGTTATGTATTTTGTCTAAAGAGTTATCTCATCAAATAACCACATAAATTATCCTACTTTCCCTTTCTGCTTCAATGTGTCCTTCTAGTATATTTGTCTCTGTCCTCATGGGTCTTTACCTAGAAACAGAATAAACCATTACTCCCAGCAGCGGCCTCCCCTGGACTTTGATGATTGACAGAGTCACTGCCATGTCACTACTGATAACATTCAAGAATATAAATGGTATAAAAGCAAATCAGTTTAAAATGTAATAATGAAATTAATAAAAGGTCATGTTGGACAAAAACATGTTACTTTTTTCTGCTAGTTTTCATTTCATAACAGAATTGGCATCATTGATTCTTTCAAAGGAAAAAGTATTCTGGGGAATTTTTCATGCACAGATTACAGAAGTTTTGTAGTAAAGTTAGTCACAAGCTAGTCATCTTTCCATGCACAATCATTTGTGCTGCAATAGGTGATCTCTATGGCTGGAATAAACACGAGAGAGATACCTGTGTATTTGAATTTCAACATGAAAATATTCCAGTGCAGGTTAAGCCTTGACCCATCATGACATCAACAGTCTTTGAAGAGGAGACCAACAACCAATTTTATGGGTATTTATGCTCATTTTTCTATTCCATGAGAACAGACGAAACTAAAATGTAAAATGCACCTGCAAGCTGTTTCTACAATCTCTGTCTGTATCAGCAAACAATGAACAGGATCAGACTTCCTTTGTACTGCTGCTACTTTTACAAGTCTCTCTGGGTTTCATGCTCTGACGCTGAAGCCTTTTGATTCTGTGCTTAAATAAGCTCTTTGATCCAAAAAAACTTCTGACAGAATGCTGCTTTGATTAGAACAATCATATGCTGTTTTGTGTTCTGCAAATAAACAAATAAAAACAAATCTAGCCCATTGCCTCTTTTGAAACCAAAGCTCAACTACTACAATGAAACAGCTATTACATTCTTATTTCTGGATGCTATAGACAAGGCATACTTTATCATACTACCTTGATACCCTTCTCTATCAAGTTCAAAGAACCATATGTAAAATTTCCCCCACTACTTCTTTTTATTTTATTTCTATACCAATCATATATGATCAACTCAGAAATGGACTACAGTGAGTCATTATGAAAATATGTGATGGCTGACATGCTTATTTTTTTAAAATATTTATATGTATACCTATCTTGCTTCCAAGATGATGAAAGCTAATCATAATTAAAGCATAACAAATCCAAAACTTCAAATAAAAATAATCACAACATTAATACAACGCTGTCAAGATCCTCAAAAGATCCTTACAACCTACAACCATACAGCTGGGTTTATTAAACATCCTGGCCCAATGCCTGGGGAAATAGACTCCTTTTTAGAGCTTTTCAAAACACCAGAATGATACTCTACAGGGAGGCACTAAGGCAGAGAAATCATACTTCCAAGGTCTCATTAGATAACACTGCTTAAAAGAAAGGATCTGGAGTATGCCCCCCCCATCTGATCTGATAAATGAGCAGAATCAATTGGAAATAGATGATACTATGCTAGGTTATCTATATAAATCTCCATGTATCTGTGTGCTTGGGGGGGAGGCTCAGAACATACAGATATTTAAATCTTGTCAAAGATGAGTTGCAGTCATTTCTTCCCCATCCAGACCCTCCAGCCACTAGACTTTGTCAAAGAGCTTTGGCAGTGTCATGGGGCAAAGATCTATGACTGAGTACTATCTGCTTCATGTCATTGTTGAAAAAGAATAGGAAGAAAGTAGAGTCCTGCAATGGACTACTCACATATACCAACATTCATTAGAATCAGCCTCAAAAGAAGGTGAATCACCTTAAAACAATGTCCCCCAATCCCATGAGTTACAGTAATATCAAAGCTTTCTGAGGCCATTGAAAGTTCAAGGAAAATCAGGATGGATGCACCATCCCATCCTAGTAACCTATCATGCTTAGCCTGATTCTTTTTTTCAGTGGCATTCCACTGTCTGTAAAGTCTCTTATGTCACTTCATCATCTAGTGTTCCTCTGAAAACTCGGGTGGTCCAGAATCCACATGCAGAGAGAGTTTGCATAGGCAAAATTTGTCCAAAGTTGTCATCATTTCCTCATTCCACATGGAAATAAAACCATGCACTACAACCTCTGGAATATTTGAAACACAACAGATCCATTAAATGTGTAAGGTAAAAGTTTCCCCTTTCGGTTGTGTCCAGTACTAGGGGATTGTGCTCATCTCTGTTTCATAGCCGAGGGAGCCAGTGTTGTCTGAAGATGGTCAGCATGACTATTTGCCAAGATGCACAGAACACTGTTACCTTTCCCACCAAGGTGATACCTATTTATCCACTTGCATTTTTACATGCTTTTGAACTGCTAGGTTGGCAGAACCAGGCAGACAATGGGAGCTTTCCCCATTATATGGAAGCACTTGGGTCTCAAACTCAGGCAGCTGACCTTTTGGCCGACAAGCCCATCATCTTAACTGCTTGGCCATCATGCCTCCAATTAAGTATGTTGAGTGCGCCCCATCTAGCAAGAGCCCCATGTAATCCCTACAGCCCAACTTCATGAACAGTGTCTCATATATGGTTATCTTTGGAGTAGTGTCCTCAGAATGGCACAGTCCCTTTCTCACCCACAATTTCCTCATACTGCCAATTTTTCAATTTAAACTTTGGACAGTTTAAAAGCAAGACATCTGCAGGATCATCACTTCAATTATTTGCTTCACAACCTTTATATTTGTTCCCTAAGATTTGGGTTACTGCCATAATAGGTTCCTTTTCGCAGGATGCCAAGCGGTTTTTAAGGTATGCCTTTTGTGAGATTCAGTGAGATCTGACTGCTACTTTGTTTTAACTGCTAAGAGGCTTTTATTATTTTCAGCCAATTTCAAAGATATCCTTAAAAATGGCCTTATCCCAGGTGAGGCTGCTTATCAATTCATCTCATCTGCTATTAGCTATTCTGATTACCATTCTCTGACATTGCAGGAGAAGCCAAGCTACCTTTGTTTTTTAATCAGAGATGCCAGGATTTTTCTAGAACCTTAAGTTTAAAAAGCATATTTCCTATGACTGAGAGATTATTTCTTTCTTAGAATGAAGATCTATACATATGTACAGACATGGATGGACACACATGCAGAGGAACACTCTGGGACTTACCAATGATCTAAAGAACATAGTTTCACTTATGTACAAAATAAATCTGTGCAACACATCAAATCAATGGCAAAAAGATGTAAAGTCCAAAGCACCTTATTATTTTCATGTACAATCCTACTAAATATATACTATGAGTCATACCAAGCAGGAAGATGAAAGAAGAGAGCACACATGCAAATATTTACTTTTGTCAAAATAATTTAGATATCATGAAGAATATTAAGGACTCTTACCTATGGAAGAATCAATGTGAGGGTTTGAGAAAGCATGTCTATCGATTCTGTACTTCCACATAATCATAAGTTCTATATTTTCAAAATATTTTTGCACTATCTTACAAGATTTACTATTGCCCTCTTGATAAAGTTTCATTTCAGCTCTTTAAATAACACCTTGTGCGGTGGTAGCAACATACTTGACTTCAACAGCAAGTGGGGGAAAGCTAAATAGCTGGGAAACAGGATGAGATGATTCTCACCAACTGGAAACTGTCCATCAGGACAGCTCTATTATTTATGTTGAGCAATTATCATTACAGTTTAGTACTAGAATTAATCTGTAGCCAATAGCTGTAGAAAATCTACTAAGAGCAATGGCATAGTGTGCTCCCAGTTAGCATATACGTCCTATGAATATATGTCCTATGAACATATATTCCACCAGACCATTATGTCTCTGAATACTGGATCCAGCTTGTTTCTATCCCATGACTGTGTTGTCTTGATCCCATCACTAAACTGAACTTTGTCTTTCCACTAAACTTTCTGCTTCACTGTTGCTATGATAGAATGAAGAAATATGCTGCAATTACTATCTATCAAAAGAGGATAGATTTATAAAACATGTGATGGATCTGGAAGACAAGGGAAACATTGCTTTATTGGCAGATGTTTTTTCATAAGAATTCTCCCTAAAGGGAAAAAAATGCTAATACATTTCCACCACAGTCTGCCCCTCAAAAGCTGCCTAAGGGTATATATTTGGAAACCAGAGACACAGTGTTTCTCTGTTGCAATTTTTTAAAATGCCTATACACAAAAGATGGAAAGCATTTTATGGGGTACTCTACTCAAGCATTCACCTGAATCTGTAAGGGTTCAAAAGGGACACAGGATGAGACCACCTACACTGACCATATTCATGCTCTCCTTGATCTTTGCACATTGAGCAAAAATATCTAAAGGAGAACTGTATTATTTGAATGGAGATGTAGCTTCCTGCATAAACCAGTTTCTTAACAAATCAGAAGCCAAGATCACAAGATAATTTACATTAAACAAATGTGAATATAGCTCCTATCGAGATCTTCCAGTTGACTGCATGGAGATCTGCAATAATAGGTAGGTAATTTTTGGGATGCAGATGGTGGGGCTGGTACATGCAGCCAATTTGTCCTCACATATTCAGGCAAATATTTGAACAGGGTTTCCGTATAGACTAGGTTCAGCACAAAACTGGCTCAACAAAAAATACCAAGTATCACAGGTCACCTACTGCTGAATCAGGATCTTCACTAAATTGATATGCCCACATGTTGCTGCTGCATGCAGAGGAGTCCACAATTCATTGTCCTTCGCATTGACACTGGCCCCATGGCTCAGAAGAATTGTAACTATTTCTTCATAGTTGTCTATGCAACACTGTTAAGAAATCAAACCAGCAATGTTAACCTTTAATTTGTATAGGTGATTCCTGCCCCCCTGAAGCAACAGGTGTTACTTTTACTTTAGTGATAGAACAGATACCTTGATAACATCTAAATGACTGGAAGAGATATGTTGAGAAGATGAAGAGGAATTTTGTGTTTGCAATGGGGAGACATAATGTGAGTTGCCGAGAGTCTTTTCTGAGTTTGGCTGCATATAAATTCAATAAATAAATAAATAATGTTGCAATTATGATATGTGATCCACTAATGTTGTAATTGCATTTATTCTTCCATTTCATGATGAAAAACTAAACAAAAAGATTACTAAAAGCTTTTGGCTAACTCACTTTCTTTGACAAGCACATTAGTGCCTATCGTTGTAGATACTGAAACATACTTCACAAAATAGTTTCAAACACGGGCTCAGGATTGGGTGTCAGAGTGAAATGTATGTATTACTTCTCACAGATAATATCCAATAGCCACCTGCCAACAGAGCCATCAAAAATAATTTTTATTGCACTAATACAGATTTTATCTTTTTAAAATCCAGTATTCATGTTAAAGTGTGAAATCAAACCAGAAAAAAATCAATTTGACACATGAAAATGAAAGTGTGCACCTTAGACAATTAAATTCTGCAATACTCTCTTCAAAACTACAAAAAAGTTTAATTTAAACAGAACTTCAAGTTTGACTGGCCTTCTTTTATTTAGAAAATATAAATGGTGTATTCTCAGGAACCATCTACTAAAGATTTTGGTTCATAGTGGTGTGAAATGTGTTTGCTGAAGGCGAAACAATTTAAATGAAAACTCAGTGAGCTTATAAAGAAGTCCATAGCATCAAGATTTTATTAGTGTATTACACATGGCTCTGATACATCATTTTCCTTTTTAGTATTTTTAGCCTGTCTCCCTGGGTGGTAAAATGGAGCCCTTTTTTATTTATCTTCAGAACAAGCTTTCAATTTATACCCATGAATGAATGTGCCATTCATATAGATGCTTCATGATTCCTTATACAATGCACAACAACACATAACTCAGCACCTTTCTTAGGAATTCCTTCATTTAAACATACAATTGGTTTATGACACCTTTGGTAAGTTTAATGTCAAATTCTAGGACATTAAATTCTAGGAGCAAAAGAAAATCAAAAGGTGATCATTCAAAATACTCTTCTTCCATTTGCATAGGTAAGATAAAGCAGGATTTTTCAAAATGTGTTCTATGGAGCCTAGGCAGTTGTGAGAACCTGATGGGGGATCCATCAGATACTAAGAGCAAAAAAGAAAAAAGGTTCACTCAAATACAGCCACTATAGGTTTGCCTTTTGTTCAGAAGTTCTAGTAATTTTCTTTTTTTTTAACTGACAACTTCCATGGCCTGAAAAAGTTTGAAATCCCCTGGTATAAATCAACATCTCATATTAAAATTATTCAAAAACACTTAAGTTTATCATTAAAAATCTACAAATGAATTCAGATTATATGAAATCAATCCAAATAATTTAAATAATTCCAGGCTTAAAGATAAATCTTGAATTGCTGCCTTCCATTTCAAAACTCCACTAATTGACCGATTTCAGGAAAAAAATGGAAAAAGAAACTGAATTCAACCTGTCTAAATAATCTGCTTTCTGATGTGCAATATTTTGTGTGATTACTTTTGTTATTTTATTTAATTACTATATTGCAAATAACTTATTGCTCTTATTATATGTTAATTAAAGCAGAAATAAAAAGTTAGCAACATAAAAAAGAACCATAAAGCAAATAGTAAACCATGTTGCCAATGTGATGACATTCTAAAATATGTATTTGGGCAATATCTTTATTGGAGTGATATTTTATCTTTATTAATTTTCATTAGATAAGGCATTAACACAAAAGCACGAGGATGGGGGAGAGAAAAATAAGGAGATTACTTAATATTGAATTAATAAAATCAAGATGGAACACAGAAGGAGACTGGGGACTGATTTATTGATAATTTTGGCTTATATTCAAGACTTTTAATATTGTGAGAATGTGAAAACAATGGCAGAGCTCTTGTTTTTAAAAATACAAAATCCAACAATTACTCTCACCCATTTTCATCTTTAAGCAAAATATAGAGTCCTTTGTAAGTGGGGAAAAATCAGTAGATTATAACTTGTATTATAATTGCTACAATCTGTCTATTATGTTATATCTACTTCTTATTTTACAAGATCCCTAACCTGCATATTGACTTCCAGGAATCTTCTTCTGCTTATGTTTTAACTCACTTGCACTCTTATCTTCTGATGAGAAACATTCTTCTTCTACCTAAACTAAGGAAAAAGCCCAGTATTGTTTGGACTGTCTGGAAGAACTGTTTCAGCCAACAGCTTTTTCTCTGAGTAAATCCTAATATGGATAGGTGCAGGGATTTGGAATTGAAGGAGGAAAATTAACCATCATCCACCACTATCCAAATCTTTTCACTTAAATTATGCATCAAAATCAATTAACTCCAGAAATGGCAATACAAATACAATTTCTATCCCAGACAAGTTTTGCACCATAGAAGGCAGTGGCTGCATATTACTAGCTTTCCCAATGGATAGCAAGGAAAATATTTGGTCTATTTCACAAGGAGCTCAACTGAATGTTTTCTTTAAGACAGTAGTCACTTTCATGTATTGCAGTCAACTATTTCTTACTGTTTTAAATTATTCCTAAATCACTAAAATTGCAATGCAGAAATCCTTATGTATTACTATTTCTTCCTTTATCTCTCTCAGCTCTTCAAAATGCTTACTTGATGCAGGGCAGTTAATCCATCTTCATTGCACAAATCGGGACTGAAGTCGTTGTTCAATAAATAACAGACTGAAAGAGATAAGACAGAGATTTATCCTCAGGAAAGTTTATTACATTTTATACTTACATGGAACGAACAATTGGTTCCAAAGGGAACCACTAGGTCTAAAATGCACAATGGAATAAGCTGAATGTACTTAATATTATTGAATGCAAGAGAACAAGGATTATCTTAAATCCAAGAACTTTCACTCAACCGTTGTTTTAATATCTAGTATTCAGTCGTCCCCAAATGCATTGTAATAGCATGCTATTGCTCCAGCATTCAGTTAACATTGTAACATTTGGCAGCTAGATCCTATTTACCACTCACAATTATCAGAGTTTCATTGCTTCAAATCAAGCACTGGTAATGTGCTGTCCTTCAAACTTACTGAACTTCAATTCTAATGAGTTGAAACCAGTATGGTCAACAGTGATGTAGACTTGTCCTTCAATATTTGAAAGGTTGCCTAGATATTTTGCAAGAGGACTTCAAATATGCTTCTTGGTCCCTAAAGATGAATTCTGAATTAGATACTTAGAAATCCACAGAAAAATGAGAACATTGAAAGTTAACATTTTAGTTGTTAACTCTACATCAGGAAAGCAGTGTTAAGATGCAAAGCACTGATTCTGCACCACCAAACATCAGATTCAAAAGACTCAAAGAAACTAGAAGCAGAATAATGAAATAGTTGTGTTTGACAAGGAAAGTGCAATGAACAATTGGAAGCTATTGTACATACAAATGGTGAAAAACTAAAACAAGCAGATGAGTTTTTGTACTTTTATAGACTATTTACTGAAGAGATGAAAATGGGTGGAGAAATTTTAAGATGTGCAAACATTGAAGAAACATAATGGATAATATGTGGTTTGTTGCAAAGGAGGAATGCTTGTCAAGAGAAATAAAAATGTCTTCGTACAAGGAGACGCTTCTGTCCATTTTGTCATTTGACACTTAAACTTAGGTATCTCATAAAATGTAAAAATAAACTCCAGGCAGTAGAAATTGGGGCCCTTAAGAATAATATATGACAAAGCAAGAAGAGACAGGATAAGAATGATAGTATGATGAATGAATGTGGACCAAATACAAAAGAAGTGACCAGTATGAATAAAGTATGATTAGGCTGTCTGGTTATATAGAGATAATGAATTAAGATCAGTGCACTTCAGAATGAAAGCCTCTTCATTGAAGGTTATTGACTGTGCTTTACCATGTGTTCCAGCGTGGGGTAGATAGATACTTCTCAATTTCCCAGTCCCAGCTAAGAGAGAGTCACTGATCCAAAGTGACCCAGCTAGCTTCCATGCTTAAGAAAGGATTAAAACCTGGGCATGCCCACTCCTAGTCCAGCGTCTTAATCACCACACATCAGTATATATATGTGTGTGTATGCATACACATATACATACATATATATAGTTCAGTATATGCAGTATAAATATATCAATGTGGTATGGTGGTTAAGTAAATATAAGAATCCTCAGAGAGGGAGAAAGAGAGATAAAAGCATAAAGAACAAAAATTAAATAATATGGAAATGGTGACACCAAGGATGATTTGCAGTAATAGCAAAGTAGAAAGATTCAGTGCTATTCTTTGCCTATTACTTCTTATCACTGCACTTTGTATAAATTGCTTACCCCAAAACTGAAGAGCATGATTGCCATGTGTCATTATTAATGTACATGTACAGATGGTCCTAGCTGAACAAATTTTCATTCAGGGACTGTTGAAACTTACAACAGTGCTGTACAAGTACAAGTGGTAGTCCTCATATATAGATTGAATACAGAATTCCACGGTCATGTGACTGCCATTTGCAACCCTCTTTGCTTGCTTCCTACAGGAAAAGTCAATGGGGATGCTAGCAGGAGGTTGCAAATGGTGAACACATTATGTCTTTACTAAACCATTGCAGTAATTTGCTCAAAAAGAGCAACCAGAAGTGCTGGAATTTCCATCGCCAAGTGCTATGATCACATGATGTCATGCTTTATTATTAGGCCTCTTAGCAGTGGAAAGGTCCCAATTTCCATTGTTAAGTGAGGACTATTTGCAGTCACTTTTATCTATTGAATTTCAAAAATCAGAACTAAAGACACACAAAGTCACAACTATCTTGACTGTTTATACAATTTTATGAATGAGGCAAGATGAATTAATAAAAGTTAATTTTTTTAATTCTTTCCAAGCACCAGTTATCTAAGCCAATCCACCATGACCTCCTCCAAGATACTCTATATCTCAGCATGCTCAGTCTTCGCTGAGCTCTGTGGAGTCCTGAATGCTCTTGGAGCTTGCTTGTGTGCTTGAAGACATTTCATTATCCAAATAGGGAACATAATCTGTACATCTGGAATTTGCGCTCTCTCATATCTCTTTCTATACCTATACCAATACACTGGCTTGTCCTGCCTGTTTTCATGGGGGTAGAGTTTTCTTCTTGGTTGTACCTTGATTAGGATATTGTTTTCTGCTTGTTTGCCTGGTGTTAATCCTGCTTGTCTGAGTGTTGACTTCTGGAGAGGATGTGTTCTAGTCTTTATGCTTCCTTCTTAGCTTTTTTATTGTTGCCTTTAAATTATGTGTAAATATGATTTATTTCTTTTGGGTGATTTGTCTAAATATTGAACTTCTAGGAATTCCTTCGAGCTTTGGTCTAGGATGGTCAGCTTCCCCACTGAAACTATGGTTGAGCTTGTTCATGTGTTGTGGGATTAAGGAGTTTTCATTGTGTCTTCTGACTGCTAGTCGGTGTTCATAGATGAGCTCTGCCAGTTTTTTGCCTGCCTATTACACTCTAGGTTATGGGGATAAAAGCAATATGTTTATGCTATCAATTAAAATTGTTGGTAATTTATCTTGCAGTATTGTTTTATTGAGTACATTTTTTATTATTCAAGTAAGGTGTTTGTTGCTGTCTACAATATCCATAATAAAAGAATTTCCAAACTATATTGGATGAAATAATATTTATTCAGACACTCTGAAAGTTCCATGTGTATGTATAGTGTGACATAAAAATAGAGCTTCTTTTCAGATTGACTAAACTTCTGCACAGTCCTATATACCTATCACATACACACCAATACATAATCTGTATTTATGTGTGTGTGTGCATATGTGTGTGTGTACACACACAGTACTGTGCAAAAGTCTTAGGCCACCACTTGCTTTATTTTAGCAAAGTTTTAATGACCATCCATAATTATTTTTTGGTCTCTGTATTAAGATTTCAACAGAACATACAGGAAATATTACACAAAATTTAAACACATGCAATTTTCAGAACAAAATGGCTTCTTCAGGCAAAAGTCAGTATTAAAAAGTTCAGTACTAAATACTTGCCATTTTATCCATTAAATAAACTTTTTTCTGTTTTTGAACGACTGCATACAAATTTCCTGTATTTTCTGGTTGTATTCTAATAGAGACTGAGACATAATTATATACTGTATGGTCATTCTACCATTTCTAAAACAACACATTTATTGGTGGTCTAAGACTTTTGCACAGTACTCTTGTGTGTGTGCCCGTATGTGTCTAAATGATTTGCTTAATCTGTCCTATTTTGTTGCCTTCCATATGCCTTGGTCTATATTTGACAACATGACCATGCTAGCTGGGGATGAAAAAAAGTAGCAGTTCATCATCTGCACATATGGAAGGTGCTAGACACAAGAAATCTGGGTCCTTCCTTCTTGCATGTGCATGAAAAGTGAACAGCTTCAGTTAATTCTATTTAAAACATCATCATAAAATCAAGAGACAGAGCGAGAGAGAAAGATAACTTACATTTGGGAAATACTTCCATAAATTCTTTTTAGGGAAAACTTTAAATAACCAACAGCATTTGAAAACATATATTATGATAGATGTTTCATATCATAATATGAATTATGTTGTGACTTCCCCCGCCTTTCTTTTCTCATCTGAACAATGCATTCTATTTATTTCTCAACTCATCCAAAGAGGTAGTTTGTGTAACCCAGAATATATATTGCTTGTCCTACCCATTTTAGAGAAACTGACTAATAAATGTGTCACTCACTAGTGACTCTAGCTTTTCTGATTTACTTTATATACAACTTCTATTAGGATACTTGATTCAATCTGGCTCATTTAAAAGCCATTGTGTACTAATGACATGAGTATCTGTAATCACATTGGGTCTGCTTCCATTGATATATAATCATGTTGCCACATGAAAATTAAATTTCATCAGTTCTTTTCACTTCCCTTATATTTTACAATATATTTCAGAAGAAAATAAACTTGCCTTTTCTGCTTTTTTCTTCTGCCACATACTCTTTAGCCCTTGGATATACACCTGCATCCAAAGTATACAGTGGGATGTTATACCTAATTTGCTGAGCACCCTACAATGTAACTGGTTTTATCCAGAAGGATACACATAGATAAAGGCAAAGACTTTGGTTTCTTATTCCTAATATTTCTATTAGAGGTATATTGTTCTTGACTGAGGTTTCAAAGCCATTTATTGGAACTCTGTCCTCCATTAATGTGCCTGATTAGCACATATATGCAAGTATATGTATATATGCAAATAGCCATATATGCAAGTGACCATTCCTACACATCGTGGAAGTGAATTTGCCATTGACTAAATATTTGTGAAAGGATTTTTCTTTTTTTGTTTTGATTAATCATTTAATTATATTGATTGTTACTGTGTTGATCCAAGATGCCTAGAACCCATAAGGAGAAAAACTATTTATTTACACCCCTTTTTCCCAGCACATAAATAGTTCAGTCATTTATTACAAGGTAGCTGCTCATGTTGACTATAAAACTCTCTTTGAATGCACTATAAAAGATGGAAGTGGGTACAGCATGTTGCCCGTGAAGATTAGATCATGGCAGCTCATTACATAAAATCCCCCTACTATACTTTTCTGAAATCTTTGTCAGATTCCCAGAATACAAAGGTAGTCTTCAAGTTACAATCATAATTGAGCCTTGCAATTAAGTTTGTATGACATGGTTGTAAAGCATGTCATCATGTGGCTGGACCCAATTTCTCAACTTTTACCATGGTTGTTAATTGAACAAGGTGGTCACAAAGCGAATGTTGCAGTTGTTAAGTGAACACTGAGGTCATCAAATGAACCCATTGTTTATTATGGACAATTTTTGCTGGAAGTAAACACCAGTTTTCAGCAAAAACATCATAAATCCCTGCAACATGATCATGAGATGCTACAAACGGCCGTAAGTGCAGGCCAGTATTTGAGCACCCAAAATACAGTCATATGCCCACAGGGTAGAGGGCAGATATTGGAAGTTCAAAGCAAGTTTGTAAGTCCCTTTTTCAGAGTCTGCCATAATTTCAGATGATCACTAAAGAAGCAGTCATAATTTGACAGCTACCTGTATTAGACAATTACTTAGAAAGGAGCAAAAAATAAAGCTGTGATTTCACAATGATCTATGATTTGCTCAATAAGCAGTGGCTGAGTTCATAAAACATTTCAGGCCAAAAGCAAATAAAGCTAATTTTGATTCAGTACACTGTTTAAACTCCACATATATTGGAAATGTTATTCATAATCTCCAGGAGTAAATGTAGCTCTGTGTAACAGAAGAAAAAGAAACATCACCAGAAAACAGCAGTTGCCCTTTAAAACTCTTTCAAAACATTTCCACACTTGATCTTGGCCAAAAAGGCTGAGAAATTTTTTGAAATATATGCTGCTAATCATGATGATGTTGTGGTTCACTGAATTCCATTTATATTTTACTTTAATGCATTTACAAAGCTGTCAGGCACAAACAATCAGACTCAGTCACACCAAGTTCAAGCTAATTACTTTATTGTATTCTTCCTGTAATACAGGAATCTACCCAGACTGCCAGCATCAGCTTGAGAACAGATAGGTAAGTTTCTGTGGTGCTTAAGAGGGGTCAGTTCTGGATCTCTTGTGGCTGCACAAGGACTTGAGACTAATTTCATGCTTGAGGCCTCCCCTCTGCCTGGTTGGGTGTTTCTCAACAAAAGTATATACAAAGTGGCTTTGCTCAGGGCACATAGAGGAATATGCAACCATGGGACTGGTTAATGCCCTGAAAGCCCTCCCCCTGCCTTTTAATTTTTAATACTGAGTTTTAATCCTCCTCTCCTCTTTTT
>JANHZU010002321.1:173920-184418 GCA_032468055.1 Acrochordus granulatus | reverse complement strand
TTCGGTATCCACCTTTCTTTTTTTGGCGTGAGCGGACATTTTTGATGGGTGAAAATGACAGGTTGTCAATCACACGCCATTTACATGCACTCATTGGCTTAATTTACAGATTACGTGCTTGACGTAGGCCTACGTACACATTATGTGAATTAACAGGTGTCAAAGTAAAAGCATTGGATTTTAATCTAGGCATAAAAAGGTTTTATTTTCTGACTTTTTAAGCAACATTTCGCAGGCTGTTCAAAGCTGGCCGGCGGGCCGTGTTTGGCCCGCAGGCCTCAAAATGCCCATGTCTGATGTAGATGATGTACTTTCATTTTTGCTTGATAAAAGGATTGATATACATAACTTATTTAACTGCTAAAGGTTTTCCAAACATCTCCTTAACTGATATTTAAGATTTCAAAAGAAGAATTTCTGGAACCCTCACTATGAGGAGAAACATTCAGAAATTATTTGTCACTTTAGGTCCTTTTTTATAGGACCTAATTTTGAATGCTAATCTTGTAGAATTGGACCTGCATTGTAAGCTAGGGTGCATTTTGTATTAGGGTCTTCTTGGATATCCCTGATGGTAACAATCATAACCTTGCTGTAGCCACCTTGGAACTTGTTACTTTTTCATTTAGGGAAGCATATGTAGAGAAGCCTATGTGTGTCCATGTACATACACAAAAAGCTGAGACTTTAATTGAGTATTTGTGATGATCATTAAATTTTTTGTCCCCCTTGCAAATACCTTTATCTTCTGGCTGTTCGTCTGAAAATTAAGAGTCTATCCAAGATACTCTTAATAAGGTGTTACTTCAGTCTGTAGTGCTGAGATTAATGAATTATGTTACTATTTTACATCATTACTTTACAAGGAAGCCTATTCTCTAATAATTTCCAAAGTAGCTGCTTACCTTTTTATCAGGAAGTATTCCATAGGTTTCTGACTTAAATGCTCTCTTCTCTTGTTCTGTAAAATAAGTTTTATTTAATAATTAAGCCTTTTTCTTTGCCTCCTGGTTTACCTAGAATGTAAGAAATGGTAGGTGTTTTCATGGACTCCATTGTACCCTTCCATGTCCACCAGGAAAAAAAGATAAGAAATAATAAAAAAAGAACCACTCATGCTAGCTCTTAGGAAAGATTGCTTCTGCTGCAATGGCCCATTTGACTGTGATGTACAATTTAACCTCCTATTATATGCTGTGAATAGCCATTCTGAAGCTGAAACCTATCACCATGACAGGGTTCAGTATTGTGAAAGAACATTCTCTTGACACAGTTAAAGCTGGCATTAGTGGTGAGAGGGGTTCTAAATTATGCTTGGATACATCTTAATGTAGATAGGGCCATCATAGTATCTTCATTAGTTCTGACCATCTTTTGGGGTATGTGTATGGACATTTTCAAAGGAGGTAGCACATCATTAGGTTTCAATATAGAATCAAATCATTGAGTTTTCTCTAGAAAACTAATATCAGTTCAACCTGTCTGCCACAGTACTCTTGGAAGTTACACAGAACACGAGGGTTACATTTTTCCATTTTTCCCCTAATGAATCTGAGTTTAAAATATTTGGTCTCAGATCTGGAAGGACAAATTGAAGCTTGAATATCCATTTACATCAAATCAGCACTGATTTGCACAAGGCTTAGACTTTACCCACAACCCTTAGAATTTCATTTCTTCTGTCAAATCTTCTTTGTCTTGGGCAATTGGCAAATGGTGACTTGCCATACTGTGAAATCTCAGTGGTGTCCTGATAAGTGGCTTTTGGGGTGAAGTATTATTCACAATAATAATCAGCTAAGTCTCTGCTTCGTTTTATAAAGCAGCTCCCTGTTCTGATTTTCTCTCAGCTTGATTCTTTCATTGAAAGCTGGAGTGGATTTAGTTATTTTGACTACTTGAGGCTGACATTTCTTGGTGCTGTATTGTGAGGCCATCACATTTCACATTTTTTAAGGCAACTATTTATTATTCTCTGTGAGTATGAACCATATGCTTGGATACTTGTGTGCTAAAAGAAGAGTTAATATTAATCATGCAGCCTGCTCTATCTTGCAGGTTGAAGGTGCAGATATCAAATCTGTTTTACAAACCAATCTGTAAACAATAAACTCAGCATACTTAATAAAGAAGCTGCACTATAACACTTCCAGGTAAAAGTCAAAGAAAAACACTTTAAAGCCTTCTGTAAAGTAACAACTTGTTATTTTTCATGTAGCAAGTAAGGAATA
Source organism: Acrochordus granulatus (assembly GCA_032468055.1). Lineage (NCBI taxonomy): Eukaryota > Metazoa > Chordata > Lepidosauria > Squamata > Acrochordidae > Acrochordus > Acrochordus granulatus. The sequence goes on along the minus strand of JANHZU010002321.1, from coordinate 182,187 downwards.
AATTACAAGGAGATTAATTTATAAACATTCCTAGGAAGACATTTTGTAGGATTCTGTTTGAAAAAATACAAGAGATGATTTATTGTGTACTATCAAGTTATTTTCAATTCCTAGATAGATTTTCTGTATAATGATCTATCCTTAACCTTTTCTATCTCTCATTGTCACCATAACTCCACCCACTTTGCTCCTGGTTTCCCACCTAATGCACAAAAGATGGCAATGAGAAAAATTGTAGAGGAATATGACTGTATGCTGGACGTGAAACCTTATAATGCATGCATCCCAATGATAGTTTATGGTATATCATTGGACATGTACACTGTCAGAAGAGTCACCCATGATGGGCAGATTGTAAATAAAGAATCAGATTAAATACAATGCAATATATTGGAGAAAGAAATGGCAACCCACAGTCTGCAAGAAAATCAAATGGACATTGATAACTAGGACAATGCCAACATGATTGTGAAAGATTATGCACCCAGATAAGATTTCCTATGAACTACTGGGGAACAATAGAAGACAAATTCAAGTAACATTTATGATGTGACTACATTAAAACCAAAAGATGTCCAGCTGTTTTTGTGGTCAGAGACAAAAGGAAAATTTGGAACTATAAGATAAATAGACTAGACATAAACATGGATTAACTATAAGATAAATAGACTAGACATAGACAAATATATAGATATATGAACGTATGTACACACACAAAGATACCACATTGGAATGTCAGAATCTTGAACCACGGCTAACTTGATGTTGTTTGAACAGATATATTAAGAGTGAACTTTGGGATTCTGGATATTCCACCATGTACAAAAACATCTAGAAGAAATGGAATGATGATTCAGTCATGTCTGACTCTAAGCAATCCTATGGGCCAAATCTTGCCACACTTTTCAATCCAGTGCCACTTCTTTCAGCTGCAATATATTCCAGCCGATAACTTCTTTGATGAAGTCTAACTATCACATTCTTTGGAAACCTGGTTTTCTCTTGCCACTAAATATTCCAACCTAAATATATTTTTCTAATGAGCTTGATCTCATGACATGGCCAAAATAAGTAAGTCTTAGTGTTATTATTTTGCTGACTAGGGATGCATTGGTTTAATATGTTCCAGCACTTGCTTGTTCACCTTTGATGTCCATGGAAATCACTGGAGTTTCCACCAACACCACAGTTTGAATGAGTCCCTTTTCCTCTTGTCTAACTTTTTCATTGACCAATTTCCACAATCATAGGTTACTATAGGAAAAACGATTGCTTAAACTAATCTGCATTTGGTTGCTAAGTTAATATTCTTGTTTTTCCACACTTGGTTCATGCTTGTCATTGCCATACGACTTAATGAAATTCACTGCTTTATTTTTGGATTGCATTCACCACTATGAGTAATCAGTGACCCCAGAAAAGTAAATTCCTTTACACATTCAATTTCCACATTATCGACTGCAATGTTGATGGCTTCATTCTGTGCAGTCATCAGGATCTTTGTCTTTTTAATGTTCATAAGGAGGCCAAACTTCTCACTTTCTTTCATTCTTTGGATCAATTGACTTAGACTATCCTGGGTTTCTGAGAGAAGGGTTGTGTCATCAGCATATCAAAGGTTGTTGATAGTTCTTTCTCCAATTTTTATCCCATTTGATTCTTCCAGATCCATCTTCCTCATGATTACTTCAGCATATAAGTTGGACAGAAAAGGGAGAGAACACATTCTTGTTAAACTCTTTTCTCAACCTTGAACCAATTAGTGTCCCCATATGGTGTTTTTATATCTGCTTGTTGGTTTGTGTATAGTGACTGCACAACCTGACCAGTTGTGTGGTACCTCCAGATCTTTTAGTGCTTTCTCCAACTTGTCATGATCAACACAATCAAAGCCTTTTTTGGAATTTTTTATTTTAAAAACAGAATCAAAATTGTATTTTGGACATAGCACAAAATGATAATCTTGCTTCTAGCTCAAGGCACGCTAATCAGTATTAAGGAGTTCTAATCAGTATTAATTCTATGCTCTGTTCCCATATGCAGAGAAAACACAGCATTTCTACATTAACTTGTAATATTTAAAATATTTTATTAGTGAAATATGTTGAACTACTAGCAACAACAAAATATACACTAAAAATTGCAAATAATATTTTAATGTGTATATTACACTAATAACTTGCAACACTATTTTGACACACAATCAAAAAGAGACAAATACTAATTATAAGAAACTGGAACACTCAAGTTGGAAGTAAGATAGCATTTGGGATAATATGAAAATTTGGCCTTGATGTATAAAATGAGACAGAAGAAATAGACTTTGCCAAGACAAATTCAGTGTTTATAGGAACTGATTTTTTCCAGCAACCCAAACAATGAAAATTTATGAAGAGAGGCTAAAGGAATGGAAAGGGAAATTTTTTCCAACTCTGAGTTCCAGCAAAGAGGAAAATGAAACAAGGGGTTATATTAAAATAAGCAATGCAAAACAACTAAGGGTACTTAAGAAAATTAAATAAGGCAGGGGAAGCTTTTATAAGGCAAGTTAAAAGATTGTTGTTCAGTCACATAGTCGTGTCCGATTCTTCGCGACCCCTTGGACTGCGTTATGCCAGGCCCCCGTCTTGCACTGCCTCCCAGAGTCTTCCCAAGCCCACGCCCATCACACTGATGATGCTATCTATCCATCTCATCTTCTGCCGTCCCCTTCTCCTCTTCACTTCAATCCTTCCCAGCAACACAGTCTTTTCTACTGAGTCCTCCCTGCGCATTATGTGGCCAAAGTACTTGAGCTTCAACTTCAATATCTGTCCCTCCAAAGAGCAATCAGGGTTGATTTCCTGACCTTCCTGTTAAGGATGCCTATCTCATTCATCCAGGTCATGATTATAGCAAAAGTAGCAAAAAACTTTTCTCAAAAAAGCCAACTGGACTTTTATTATTTAATAAACTAATAAGAAAGAACAAGTTGAAGAAAGAGACAGAAGAACTACTTCTAGCTACACAAGACCAGGTTTTAAGAACAAATGCATATGAGGCTAGAACTGAGAAGACAACAACAGATAACAATGCTGCCTCTGCAATGAAGCTGTAGAAACAGTGGACCACCAATTTAGTTGCTGCAAGAAAATTGCACAGACTGACTACAAACAATGGCATGATGACAAACAGAGAAAGTAATAGAACGTATAGTACATTTTTCTGGGACTTCAGAATTCATAGTGATAGACACCTGCCACATAACACTCCAGACATAATAACTGTCGATAAAAAAGACAAAAACATCTGGATAGTGAATGTGGCAGCACCTGGCAACAGCAGAATAGAAGAGAAAGAACTGGAAAAAATCACAAAATACAAAGATCTGAAAATAGAAATAGAACAACTGTGGAAAAGAAAGCAAAGGTGGTACCAATATTAAAAGGGCCTTGGATGCAATCCCAAAACAACTGGAGAACCACTTGATCACCATCAGCATTGACAAATATACCATCAGTTAATTGACAAAGACAGCATTACTTGGAACAGCTTACATCCTGTGACAATACCTTTAACAACATCAAAGAAGAGCATCTGAATTTCCCAGGTTCTTGGGAAGGACTCAATAGGTGGATAAAAATGCCACATCCAGTCTAAGCGATGAACCAGAAGTTGCAGATGTTGTTCCTTTTAGGAATTTCTAAATCTTCCCCACAATTCAAGATCTTTAAAGCCAGACATAGGTCAAATAGTAATGACTAAATAATTTATGTTAAAACATGCAGTAAAATATGATAAAAACTATTATACTTTAGTGTTTTCTGTCCTGATGTTGACAACTAGAATGCTGATTCTGCTTTTACTGTAAGAAATGATGGAAGACATACAGAGTTAGATGAAAAGGATGCAATCAAATATGCATATACATAAGTGAGACAGAAGACATACTCCTTGAGGTTAATCTTTTACTCTTAACGTATTTTTCCAAACCTGCTTTGTTTCAAAATAGAAAGTGACCCAATATTTTCCAGCACTTTCAAAAATGCCTATTTTGAAGGTGCAGAAAGGATGTGAGAGAAAACAAAGAGCATCCCACACACTTTCCCACTCTTCTGAGAAATAACACCTCTTAAAATATTGTATAGAATGTCTAATTAACTGCTTTCATTTGAAATCCATTTTTCTTTTTTTCAGTCTAAGTAATAAACATTTAACCATTTTTCCTAAGTTAGTAAGTACTCACTGTTGCCAATAACTGTATGCTCTGTTTATATTTTGAGAGCAAAGTGAAGCCTACTGTGGATGAGAAAGAACATAGATGTCAATTTGAGATGTCAAGGCACTTATCATCTGTGTCAATCTCCTTTGAATATATGAAGCTCCTTTATTTGGATTCATCAGGACAGAAAACACTCAAGTGTAATTTCCTCTGAGGAAATCCATAAATGGCTTTTATTTATTATTCTTTATTTGTATCCCACCTTAATTATTTTTATAAACAACTCAATCAATGCAGCAACAAATTGGATGCCACCAAATAGTCGGAGAAAAAGAGAAAAGCAAAAGAAAACATGGCATAAACCAAAACAGTTTATGAAGATCTCAGAAAGATCAGTCTTGAATGGAAGGATGCAGAGACTACAGCTGCAGACTGAGAACTGTGGAGAACACTTGTAACCCAATGTGCTTGGCACAGGACGTGATGATAAACAACTCAAAGTGGAAAACATATTTAACACAGCTTCCTCCTCCTATTTTCCCCACAATAGCAACCCTGTGAGTTGGCTGAGAGAATCACTGATCCAGAATCAGGGATTTCTTTTCTTTTGCTAGAAACATCATGTTCTATACTTCTATTCACATGACAATTTTGGGACACATCTGTTTTTTAGCATGGACAGATGCCCCTATATGTCTGTCTTAAACAAGTAGATTTAATTTGCATTAACATTTGGTTATATTGTGGCTTTATCGGTGGAATGGAAAGCTTTGTGGGCTGAAGTAGGAAGGAAATCAAAGGCAGTGGAATCACAGAGTGTTTCATTTTGTTCTTGCCAATATATAGAGTTGTTGATAACCAAATATAGCATCTCTGCAGGCTGCCGAACAAGTTCCTATTCATTTATATTGCATCTTCCAATGCTCTGATTAGACTGGCAATTTATATTATTTTCACATTTCTAAGGAGCATCAGAAATTGTATACAACATAATATAAAAGCTAGCACAATAAATTATGACAAGTTATTTTTCAAAAATGTTCCTGACAAACATAAATATGGATAGAAACAATTTTGTAGCTTCAGAGTAACCAAGGAAAAAATCCCTACAATAAAAAAGCTAAGCCAAACAAAATAACAAAAGTATTTGAACTAAGCATTGGAAATATATATACTGTATGAGTACACCCTTTTTGAGTTCTATGGTTTTATGTATTAGACACAGTAAAAATAATCTGATCCTTAGCAGTTCTTGACATATTACACCATGTCATCATTTATTTGACAAAAAAAAAGCCAAAATGGAGAAGCCATGTGTAAAACGCTAAATGCACCCTTACTGCTTCCATAGCTATGAAGAGGCTAAGTAGCAGCCAGGTGCTGCTAATCAAGTGCCTTTGATCAATTGTTCATTTGCAAGTGTGACTACCTCTATAAAAGCTGAAGTTTTAGGAGTTTGCTGGTCTCCAGCATTGAGGTGGGTGTTAAGACACTGCCAAAGAGTAAAGATCAGCAATTATCTTAGAGAAGCAATGGTTGCTGCCCATTAATCTGGGAAGGGTAATAAGGCCATTTCCAAACTATTTAAAATCCAGCATTCTACAGTGAGGAAGATTATTCACAAGTGGAAAACATTCAAGACAGTTGCCAATCTTCCCAGGAATGGACGTCCCAGCAAATTTACCCCAAGGTCAGACCTCACTCAGAGAAACTGAAAAAAATGCAAGAGTTGCATCTCAGACTCTACAGGTCTCAGCATATTAAAGTGACATGACAGTACAGTTAGAAAAAGACTGAACAAGTATAGTTTGATTGGAAGGGTTGCCAGGAGAAAGCCTCTTCTCTCTAAAAAGAACATGGCAGCACTGCTTAAGTTTGCAAAGTTGCATCTGAACAAATCACAAAACTTCTGGAACAGACAAGACCAAAGTGGAGATGTTTGGCCATAAGGCACAGTGCCACATTTGGCAAAAAACAAACACAGCATATCAGCACAATCATCTCATACCAACCGTCAAGCACACTGGTGAAGGAATTATTTGGGCTTGTTTTGCAATCATAGGACCCAGGCACCTTGCAGTCATTGAGTCAACCATGAATCCCTTTGTATGCCAAAGTATTCTAGAGTCAAATGTGAAGCCATCTGTCCAACAGCTAAAGCTTAGCCAACATTGGGTCATTCAACAGAACAATGATCCCAAGTACACCAGCAAATCTCCAACAGAATGGCTGAAAAAGAAAAGAATAATGGTGATGCGATTACCCAGTCAAAGTCCAGATCTCAACCCAATTGAAATGCTATGGCAGGACTCAAGAGAGCTGTGCATAAACAAATGCCCACAAATGTCAATGAACTGAAGCAATGTAAAGAAGAGTGGGCCAAAATTCTGATAAAGTCATACAAAAAATGATTACTTCAAGTTATTGTGTCTAAAGGTGGTTCTACAAGCTATTGAATCATAAGGTGTACTTAGTTTTTCACACGTGGTTTTCCATTTTGGCTTTCTTTTTGTAAAATAAATGATGGCATGGTAAAATACGTCACATGTTGTTCATCTAAGGTTGTATTTACTAACTTGTAAGAAGGCAGTACAGGACAGAGAGGCCTGGCGTAATGCAGTCCATGGGGTCGCGAAGAGTCGGACATGACTGCGCAGCTGAACAACAACATCAAGGACCAGATGATTTTTACTTTTACTAATATGTAAAACCATAGAAATCAAAGAGAGTACATATTCTTTTTCACATGAGTGTATACACACATACATACTGTATATACATATTGTATACACACAGAGAGAGATACATAGACACATGTACACATGCATTCATTCCTTCATTCAGGGAAAGGAGGAATATTCTTATGTTCTAACAGTAAAAATATACCATTATATTTAAGCATAAATTCACTATTTCCATTGGAAGAAACTGAAGATCACAACAAATTCAAGAAATGTAAGATAATTAAGAACAGTAAGTGAAAGATATGTGGAGTAACTTCCCTCAAAGCAGTAGAATACAAAGTGATGTAAGGCTTTTAAAACTAGGGAACATTCCCCAGCAATTCACCTGTCAACTTAAATGTAGGACCTTAAATCTAAATCCACATCCAAATCCCCAAGTCTTCCTAAACTGGATATTCTCAATCATTTGGTTAAATGCCGTTAATGTTCTAATTATACAGGAAAACATCAAAGGTGATATTTTTATGTTAATGTTAGCAACCTTGGACAGGATTGAGAATGACCAAGAATAACCAGGTGTACTAGATGCGTCTGTCTTGTTGTCTCTCTGTATGTGTGAGAGAGCATGCAAGTGCACAGGAATATTGCAATAAGAGTCTTTGTAAGGTATGACTTAGCAAATGCAGGGAATAATAGGACTTCCCACCCTGCCCCTGATGTCTATTTGCTTCCCTGTTTTGCTGTTTTTGTATAGCAGCTACATCTAAACAGCAAAAAAAGTCTTTTGAGTATTTTAATAAGGAAACCAAATCTAATTTGCAATCACTGAAAAGGGTATCGCAATGAAAGAGCAGCCATGTATGTTAAGGAAAACCTCGCCTACCTCTTCCTGTGCCATGAGTGGAAAGCATATAGGTACTTCCTGTGAAACAGGAGAGGGGAAAGGGTGTGCACTGGATATTACATTCCTAAACTGGATATTACTGCCAAGTGGAAAAACATTTCAAACTCAGATACTGGATCATAGCCAAACCAAGTAATTTTGCTGCTGCAATCAATAATGAAGGAGGAGGAGGAGAATCTGCTAATCCAATTCACAAAAAGAAATTCACAATGATTGAAGTAGTCTTACCACCGAAAGTAGGATGAAATTTACTTTTGTTCTTCTCTCTTTAAAAGCAGACAGGAGGAACTTAACTAATGTTTCATTTTTCCAGTGGAGAACTCTGTAGTGACATTGTCATTGCATGGCACAGCCATTATTTTTTTTTGACAACAGCTTGGAATTGGTTATCTCTGCATTCCTCTATAATCGCAACAAAGTTTAAAAAACAGGCATCTGGACTGGATTTTTCTCAAGTCGAAGACGTTTCGCCTTTAAT
>JANHZU010002321.1:162674-173820 GCA_032468055.1 Acrochordus granulatus | reverse complement strand
GTCCAGATGCCTGTTTTTTAAACTTTGTTGCGATGCAATTACCCTGGACGAGTGAGAGTCTTCACAGACAAATTCCTCTATAATGTTTTTTTTTCCTATTTCCCACTCTAGTCAATAACTCTGAGATTACCTGATGATTTCCAAAACAACTACTAAAGCCAGGTTCAACATTTTAGAAGCAGCCAAATTCAGCTACATACTGTACACTGTTTAGGACCCATTATGTTGTAAGCATATATATAAAAAAATATTCTGACTTTTAAATACTCAAGGGAGTTAAATATTTTAATCTGTACTTATGAAACTGAAGTTATCATTCATACTAGTGTATATAACACATACTGAATGCATCTGATTATGAAGCTACTAACTTCCAATATTTCCAAGTCCAATCCAATGTTATGGCTTTAACCAAGAAAGCCTTAAAGCCTTCGATGTTAAACATCAAAAACTGCCTTCTTTTGCACAAAGATGCTCATGAATTTTACATAAAGATGCTCCTCACTATGTGAAATGAGCAGGGATTCAAAAACTGTTTCACATATGGCTGGTCCATAATGCAAGAGCACCAGCAGTTATGGGGAGGCCATGCAGCATCTCTGCTCCATGCATTGCACTGGTTGCCAGGAGGCTTCCAAATGTAATCCATGGTGCTGATTTATATTTATAAATCGCTTTATGACACAGGCCTTGGATGTTTGAATTATTGCCTATCTCTTGTACTTTGTGCCCATCTCCTATGGTCTGACTGAGCTGTCATCTGGTGCAATCCAGAAGCTGGGTCTTCTCCATCATAGTACCTGCCCTCTAGAGCACCATTCTGCCCAAGATTCAGACAAACTTCTCCGGTGTTGTTTAAGCAAGCTCTACATCTGAGGTAGAACAGATGATAGATCCCTGCAGGATGTTTCAGTTGTTTAATTAATTATTGCTTTTCCCCAAATCTGTGAACAAAGTGGTTGTTAAATGTGGTTACTGAACTAATACAGGAGAAGGGAGACCCCGGTTCTAGTCTTCCCTTAGCTACAAAAGCCAGCAAAATGACCTTTGGAACAGTTTACTCCCCCTCGGCCCAAATCAGTTGCAGACTCTGAAACAAGCTAACTGAAGAAAAAGTCTCTTTGTTGTTTAATGTATTGACAGCTTTCATGTAAGAATATCCTCCATAGTGCCTGCTTAAATAAGCATGTCTTCACTGATTTTCTAAAGAATAGAAAAAGGAAGGAAACTGGTTTGCTTTATTAGGCAGGTCATTAATGCAGAATGATTGTCAATGCTTTTACCTCATGCCTAGAATCTTTGCTTCTGCAAATAGCGTCTACATCTTCTTCATCACACAAAACATTTGTTTTGAGCCCAGACTATTTATTGCCTGCAGTCTTGAAGACATTATTGGATTACAGTGGTATAAGCTGAGCAGATGTACAGTGACATCATTTATGTGTTCTGGAGCAACTATGGAGGGATCATTTGTATAATGATTTGCTTGGAATTGCACTGCAATTTTCAATTTTGGATGGAAAATTCTTTCCATGGATTATCTTCCTACATACCAAAAACATATGCACAGCAAAGTGAAGAAAGTAGTTCACATAGTCACGCTATTTTCTTTGGCATATAATACTGAACTGAATCCAGACACAATTATACTTAATCTAGACCCATTAAAATCTAAAGAACATAACTTGATTTAAGTTCCACATTAACATATGTACCAATAATTAGATTCTTAGATATACTTCAAATCTCAAAAATAATTTTATGGCTTAGTTTACATGATGTGCCTAGCAATAAGAAGAACCATATTCTGTTAATGCTTGACAAACAGCCTCTACAACCTGCCCTGCCCTACGGCCTCATCATGGCTAAATTCAGCTGTAAACCTATTCAGTCAATCACAAAATGAACATATTTCAACCCAGACACCTGTATAAGAAAACAGAAACTTTCCAGATTGCATTTTTGGAAGGTACAGAGATTGTTCAGAATACTTGGAAATATTAAATAGGGATAGTATAGCAGGTGTTTGGGAAACTAGGGGAAGTTATTCTATACACGTTGTAAGTATGCCAAATAGAATGTCTGAGAAATTACTAAATTTTAATTCCACTCTTAACACTACTGAGCATTTTTAATTTTTTTTCAGATTTGCATTCGAAAGCATAGGAATTCAGCCACAAAACCAGTTTTTAGAAGTCAGGGAGAACAACAATTACCAAACACAGAATTCATGGAATAAACTTTCCATACTAAGTAATCATGATCAACGTGCAGCTATCAGAGGCTATTCCCCCAAGGTCATGGGGATGTGTTTGTGTATTCTTTGGACTGCAAGAATGTTTGAAATCAGGCCATATACATATTAATGAATTTGAAATGAAAAACTAAAAAAAAAAAGAGGGCCTGATAACTTCATTTTTTGTAAACAGATTTTGAAGGCTGGTTGAAATCTTTATCCACTTTCCCATACCTAACATCCCCGGAGTTCTAGCATGGTTCCAATAGATATGAAACAGGTTAGGGAAAAATTATCTACATTTTAATAAACTTAGAACATCAACGTTACAGAAGCCACCAGTAACATTACTGTGGTGCTGTAATGATGAAGCATTATCTGTGTGCACTTTATCTATATAAATCATGTGCATATTTTATCTATATGCACATGATTGCCATGAGGGATCTTGAACTTCACAACAGAAAAGCCAGCCAACTGAAACTGCTTGATGAGCTCTTAAGGGAAGGAAACAGGTAGGAGACGACAATTATCATCCCAATGTCCTTTTCTACTTTGCACTAATATTTACTTAGGCAGACTTACTATACTGTGTATAATTAAACTTATTACTGAGGTAGCAACACAACTTGCACATTACAAGTTTTGTTCAGCACAGTTGAGGTTATCTAGTAATAAATGCATTTCAACATGATTTTGTATTTTAGCATTCTCTTTGTAAAAAATATTTGGGTACACATTTGTAAAATTAAAAGCTATTTGTGGATGTTCTCAGAAAATGCTGTAGTGATGGTTCTTCTATTTACAGAATGCCTGCCATGGTAGATAGGATACCAGGTCTAGACTGGAAAAATCTCGATGAATGCTAGATGGCAGCAAAGAATTAGTTTCTTAGTTTCTTTTTTGCTGCCATCTAGTGATCTTCTGCATATCTGCATCCCAGCTGGTTTTTGAAACACGCTCCTCGTTTAGAGTTACAAGAATTTGATTTATTAATTTAGTTTCAAATAAAACCTCTACATTACTGTACTAACTTTATTCCAGACTGGTATTAAGTTTATAGGCTTTCAAGTCTAGAAGCTTTTAATCAATCAGTGAATTAGACCTTTAATTACAAGTTGAAATGTTGATGAAATTTGTTAGGCTGAAAAGATACATAGCTATCCACATATGGCAACAACACTTACCAAACTACTAAAAAAGTAACTAGGTGGATTTTTCTCCTTAATTATTCCAAGAAAGACCAAAGTTCTGCATTCCAGGTTAAAATATATATGATATATGGACTACACTAGTCACTGTCACTTAAATGCAAATAATTTCAATATATCTTACATGTTTTTAATATGGAACTGCCACGATTCTAATCGGGCTCACTCATTTCTAAGAGTTACTTTGGCTCTGATGAGGTAACAAATATCCTGCATTCCACTTTCCCATCTGATTTACATTGTCAGAACAAGACTGAAAGTCCTATGAATACCATGCAGCTTTTGTTTATTATGCTACAAGTTATCCCACACTTAATAAAATATCCCTTCCCTTAAATGGCTGATGCAATCAGTTAAAATGATTAGAATATTCATTAAATATTAAGCCAGTTCACAGTTTTCACCATCTGCTTTCAGCTGCCAAACTCAATGACAGAATTATGTATCCTCAGATTTCCCTGCTGAGACCTGGAAACAGAGAATTTGCAAAACAGATGGCTATTTTAAAGCACCCTGCCTGTTCATCAAGGCAGTTCAATGCACTTCATTCACATAAATTGGTTAGTACAAGTATTGCAACAAATACTTGACACCTTTAAACCAGAGCTAGACAACCTGTGGCCCAGTGATGTTCAAAAGTTATCAAATGCATAATATTTATTAAATTGTAATTAAATGCAATATAATGTAATTATAATGCATTTAATTACAATTTAATAAATATTTTAATGTAAATGAAAATAAAATATTTATTTGCATACACTAGTTATTGGAATGCAGCCCTTGATGCATTACTCAAAATCCAGAGATGGCCACCTTCTCAGAAAAAGTTCAGCTCTGCTCTAAATCAAAAGTACAAGGGTACAAAACCAAACAGTGCCTGCTATTCGAGAGAGGGAAACAAACTGTGAACTGTGAAGTGCACAGTCACTATGATATATCTCATGTTCCATTTTAATTTCTTTCATTAGATGCTTGTACACTCTCCTAACTAGATAACGGATCTGAGCAACATCATAAGCAGAAATTGTGTCTATCAGTACCTCTAAACTATATTAGGTATGTATACCTATAGATTCAACTCTCCATTTCATATTCCCCATGAATCTTAACAAAGGAAGTTAGTGGAATCAGGTGACAAGAACCCAACAAACAGCCTGAGCCCAAAAAGTTGGTTGAATAGTTGAATAATTTGTGTCAGCACTTGGATGATTCCTTCTTCATCTCTTTATATCTTTCAGTATGAACAGTTAAGTATCCTTTGGATACTTAAGGATTGGGAGTTGGGGTGATAATCTATGGTAGTTCTGCTCTATCCTTAGAAATTAATTACAGTCATTGGTAGGGGAAAGAGACTTACTTGTTGGCCTCTCAGTTTGGCAGTTCTCTTCCCCTATTTAATATTTACATAAAGCTGTTGAAAGCTTCAGTATCCTGAAAAACCCACATATATATCCTACAGCCCAGGCTAGGAGGGTGATGCAGTGGAAGTTCTGACTCAGTGAAGCTAGAAGGATCAGGTTAAAGCTGATTTCCAGAAAAACCAAATTACTGCTTGACTACAAACCATTTGACACTTTAATTGCCCTGGTGGTTACTTTGGATGAGATAAGACTCCCTCAAAGAAGCACACAGATTACTTTGGGGTGTTTCTACAGAAAACCCATAGATGCTGTCATAACAACCCATAGATGTTCCACCATAGATAGTGTCAGGTGGAATTTGTGGCAGAGAAGGCTTTGCTCAATGTTGGCTGGTATGCCAGTTGCAGCCCAGTTGCAGAAGGTTCTGCTCTGCTTCCGATAACTCATGCCCCTGTCACCTCCTTATTAGATTACTCCACATGTCTGAAGCCTACTATATCTGAAAGCTGAAATTAGAGGAAAATGCAAGAGACCACATTTTAGTGACTAAGAGCCATTATTCACATTTATAATCTGTGTTGCTGGTACTGCATTGGATGTCAGTCATTCAATTCAGAATGCCACATTAAATCTGCAAAGCCCTCTGTGGCAGGGCACTCTTGTATTTCCTGGATGGTCTGCTTCCAATACATCCTTTCCATCTAGAGCACTTGTCCCAACTGGCTCTGTTGTGGGTTTCTTCCCCATAGGAGATTCAGGGAGGGAAAAAATTAGTAGATTAGTTTGTGTGTGTATCTGTGCCTGGGTACAGCAGTACCCACCCTTTAGAGGGGGATTTAAATGGTACCTTTGCTCCTGAGCTTCAGGAACACTGGAAATGGAGGCAGGTGGAAGGATATTTGGAAGTTGATATCTGGACACATATTTATGCCAGTTTGTAATTGTACTGCTGAGCTGTGAATTATTATAATTTGATTTATTGCACTAACTTTTTTATTTTAATATTACATCAGTATACTGCCATCCTTGTGGACTGTGACACTACATAAATAAAATAAACAAATATTACTCTTATGGTATAGACATATTGTGAGCTATATGCAGCCCTGAACTCTTTTTTGTTATCATTATTTTTTGCAGGATCCTTTGTCCTTTCAAATTATAGAACTGACATTTGAAACTGCAATTTGCACCTAATTTTCAAAGGGATTGTTAGCCAGCTGAAAGTAGCAGTGCAAGTTCCCTTAAAATGTGTAAAGAAACAAGATGAAATAAAAACAAATATTCTACCCCACAAAAAATACACCAGGAAGGAAAAAAAAGAAATGTAAGGATCTGCACTTAGGAAAAACCAGATGTGCAGGTATAAGATAAATAGTACTGGCTCAGATATAATATTTGCCAGAAGGGTTTGAGAAAAAGCATAGAGGGACAGACATAAGCAGGAAAGAGATTAAGGACAGATGACTGATTTAATAACAAGAAATTACCTATATATTAAAAGGCAAAGAACATTCCAAACCAGTACTGGTTATTTATTCTGCCATGGTACCATTTTACTTTTTGGGCCACATCCTATGGACACTCCTGTTATTTATAGCATTTGCACTACATGGTGTTTATAATCTGCCATCGTATTAACTACAAATCCACTGTACATTTTTTGCTTCCTTCTAGTTAGTCACCTGGAATCTTATATCACCAAGCAAGACAAAAGTAATCAGATTTTACTTGCATTCCCTCAAGTTGTATTGCTATTGAAGAGATAAAACTTTTGGGCCAAACACCTAGAGTTATGCCCATGAAAATAATTACACCGTGAGCATACTGCTTATTCTCTGGATTTTGCTTCATTATACCTACCTATCATTCTTAAGTTTAGAGTGACACATTTTCAAGTAGGAATTATTTTTTCTTTTGCTTTCCCTCCAGAGGAAATGTAGGAGCTAAACCTCTAGCCAATACAAGACAAACAAGCAGCAATACTTGAAGCAAGATACAGGTTTTCTTTTCCTTTTCTCTTTTTCTGAGAGCATAAATATCAAATATCATATATCTTTTCTCTTCTGCCTTAAGAAAAAAATCTTGTACAAAATAGTTTAAAGTTAATATTCCTGCATATCCTTGCAGTTTTAGCTATAGTTTACAATAAAGTTTTCCCCCAGAGATGTCCATCGGAAATGGAGAAAAAAATCAAGATGGCTCTGCCTTTTTTATGTGCAACACAAGCAGAGGTCTAATTGTACTAACATGGTACTTGACTTTTCTGACCACATATTAAGGACATCCCTGTAAAGTACTCAAATAAATATGCATAAATGTTCATATGATAGTAGAGGTGTATAATCTGCACAGCATCAAAGAAACAGAGAAGGGAATTCCTGTGAAGAGGTCAATGTACAATATAAAGGGGTTGAATCAATCTGCTAAAACGTTTTTGATAAGCAAAGACATAAAATATATAAAAAACTAGCAGAATCATCAAAAAAACCTATTATTACAGCTGACACAAAGAATATTTAGGTCAATAATTAACTAGAGCATCATGTATGCGTGTATGTGCACATGTTTATGTATAAAATAGAGAAAATAAGTAAATAATGTAAGACTAATTTTATTAATATGAATTTTTTTATTCCATTTCACTGATCCTTTCCTTATTCTGTCTTCCTTTTTAAGGCACACTTCTCCAATCTGGCATCCTCCAGATGTATTGTAGTACATATCCCAGAATTCTCAACTTGCATCCTATCTAAGAACTCAGGGATGGTAGTTGAAATACATCTAGAAGTCAACACATTGATGAAGAATACCTCCTACAGGGAATTTTAATTTCTCTCTTCCCCCAAGCTATCTACCCTATAGAATGATTCACACATCATATCAAGTCAAAGTTTTGCTTGATTTTGTAAGTCTCATCTATGCACACTTAAAACAGATAAACTAAATTCAGTTGAACTTTTTCTGGACACATACTGAAGAATTACACAAAAGTAAGAAAGTATAATAGAATTAAAACTGGATAAACAGAGCAGGACTTGTGTACATCACCTTTTTATGGAAGTACATACACCAAAAGTATATTCAGGACCAGTTCTACTGGAGCCCAGGGGAAGCAGCTATCTTCAATGAGAAGCGGCAGTAGGAGCCAAATTCTCATCTACATTCTGTCATCAATTCAATGCAATTGAGCTGAGCAAGGATAGAATCATACTTGGTAAAGAAGAGATAAACAGCCTCTTTGTATGCACTGCATTGAAATAAAAATGTCACCAGCTTTGCTTTAAAGAAGAGAAAGACAAAATACACAGCTGTAAAACCAGTCATCAAAAGAACGTCAAGCTAGGCCTTTAGGCAGCTGTTTTACACTGCACCCTATATATCAAGTCTCAAAACTATAGCAGATAACATCAATATTTAATAACGTAATGGTATAGTCTTATAATGTAATTGCTTTTAAATCCCTCAAATGTATCTTAATATTCTTAAATATATTCTGGGTAGATACAACAATGTTTTTCTTTTTTCCCATTATTTTCCTTGTTAGTCAATACTAAACTGACATGTCACAGTTGACTATTGCCCATGAAATGATTTCCTTCTTTTAAAACTTCTACAAAGCATTCTACAGTATATAAAATAAAATCCCAAATGTATTCAAACTCTAATCAAATAATAGTTTCCTCATTGTATTTACTTCCTCATTGTACTTATTACTCTCCATTATTGAGATGATACCATACTTTTTCCAAAACATAATCTTTACTACCTGAGTTCATATTACACTTATTATCTTAATTCAATTATATTTGCCTAATGTCAGAGGCAAGAATAGGAAATATCTGGAATAATCCTAAAATTTAATTGTATCTTGACAATTGATTATATAATTCAGAAACTATATTTCATTTTCTTCTAAGTCACATTAAAAAAATTTTCCAATGGATCCAGATTAATTTATGTTGTAGATTTGGGCAAGTATGGAAATCAATGTAAGAAAATAATTTCATCAAACTATGTTAAGCAAAACTACCTTTCAGAGGCCAAATAAAGAAAATGCCATCAATACCATTTACAATACCACTTACAGTAGCCATGTTTTCAAAGATATTAACTAACTGACCCTTTATATTTAACCCTTTATATTGAACCCAGGTATGAACTCAGCCACATGAAATTCTTATGCAAAACATATCTACCAGGAAAAAAGACAATTTGGCAATTACAAGATGATATAAACACCAAGAATATCAGACAGAAAATGCTTTATTTTTTATTAGTGAATCTCATATGACCAACCTAAAATATGTCTTTAGAGGGAAATGAACAAAACAGTTCAAGATTCCATGGTGCCAACCTTGAAACTGAAAACTCCAAAATTACTGGAAGAATTTGGGCTAGAAATAAAACAGCCTAGACCAGCTGTATAAGTAATCTAGATAGTATTCCAGGGAATAATCAACAGGGAAAGATAAAATGTGGAAGACACCATTTACTGAACACAGAAGTTCAAAGGATTCCCTCTCATACAACTGTTCGCCATGCTTGCGTGTATAAAACCCCAATTTAATATCTTACTTGCTGGAAGATCATTTGGTGCTTAAGTGTGTTTAGACAAGCTTCAGATTTACAAAATGGATGTGATTTTCATTTTTAATATTTCTTACCTTCCTCAATATCATTCCTTAATGAAGCTTCCAGCAATGCAACACTGGCCTCAAAAGACACCTTCTTGGAGCAGACAACATTCCTTTTCTTCTCATGCTTCCTCTTCTTGTGTTGCATCTCCTTCTCATACTGAGCCCATTTCTTCAACTGCTGAGCCCTACGTTTCTGAGCAGCTCGGAGTCGCTCTAGGGTAGGTACCTTATCCAGAAGCTGGAGCTCCGTCAGCAAGTCCATATGGGTGTCCATTTCTTCAACAAATTTGTTGATGGGATCAGCTGCTGAGCCCGTAGCCTGTCTAGACAACTATGTAACAGCTATGTAGCATTAAGAGAACATTCTGGATCATGAGTGGCACTTCTCAGAGTCTGCGGAATACATGGTGGAAACCTGGAAAAAGAGAAAGAGGGCCAAAACTGACTGTGTATCTTGTCCTAGATTTAAAAAAAAAACAGGACAAGAGAAAATATGCAATGGAACATTTTCCAAACAGCATTTTTATCATAAATAAATAAAAATATAATGGAAAACAATGTCTTTATAGTTCTTCATGAAACAAATTAAAACCAAGAACAGTATTTTCCCACAAAAGGTGTCCAGTTTATTCAGATATTTGGTCAGCCTTCATATTCTAGCTGGATTAAGCTAAGGAAAGACTACTTCAAAAGGTCTTTGTTTATTTAAAAGATTTATATAGCCATCCATATTCTTACCAACTCTGGGCAGCTCCCAATCTTAAAATAACATATAAAATCATATTAAAATTGTAAAATAAAATAATTTAAAATATATATTTGTTTAAAATGTGGTGTGTTGTAAGAATCTCTGAATTTCAAACTTTTGCTTTATTACATCCATTCTGCACTCTATATACTATCATGACAAAACCATAGTTCATAATGAAGATAAAAATAAAATCCACAAACATTTTTTCATAGTTTAGACATTTAAACCTAGATCAGAGATCACTAAAAACATTCCCATCAACAAGTCTGGGAGAAGTAGGATAGTACAAAAATTCTTTAGTTCTGAAAGGGGAGGCTGATGAGACTATTTTAAGTATGCATTCTTAAATCATTTTATTTTTTTGGAAAAGAATTACTCTATTGGACACCAAATATTAATCTGAACAAATACTGTTTTTCTAGCAATTTACAGATATTGACGGGAAACTTTCAGAAAAGAAAGACCCTCTGTTTGTAAGCAACCAATAGTTTTATATCTCAAGAATTTTCTATATGCAACAGTACTTCAGTTAGAGAAACTAATTTCCTGTTTTTGCATAGTCTGAGGATGTTGGCTGAGAAATAAGTCACTAAAGGTAAATATTAAAGTCTCTGAGCTGAGTTCAATTATGACACCATGGACATTACCATGCAACAGTATAGAAGTGATTTGCCACTGCCTTCATGAACAATATTTTTCTCAGTTTTCTAGACTAGCCTACAACTCTGAGATTTCTCCAATGGTTCTCTACACAAGTACTAACCAAGTCCAACTCTGGCTTTTTGCAATCAGACTGCAAAAACTGAATGCTGCCTCTCAGTTGAGCCAAAGGCTCTTCTGCCTTAAGATCTGTATTATTTCAAATACTATTACATCTTCCCCATTCCAAAATATTTCTGACAGTGTTAGACTTTGTACAAATAGGTAATAAAATTTATCAAATT
>JANHZU010002321.1:126523-147859 GCA_032468055.1 Acrochordus granulatus | reverse complement strand
GTGAACTTGGAGCCCAAGAAGGTGAAATCTGCCACTGCTTCCATTTCTTCCCCTTCTATTTGCCAGGAAGTGATGGGCCTGGATGCCCTGATCTTAATTTTGGCTTGTGATTCATCCAGCCTGGCATTTCGCATGATGTACTCTGCATATTAGTTAAATAAGCAGGGGGACAATATACAGCCTTGTCATACTCCTTTCCCAATTTGAATCAATGAATTGTTCCATGTCTGGTTCTAACAGTTGCTTCTTGACCTGCATACAGGTTTCTCAGAAAGGTGGTCTGGTTTACTCCCATATCTTTAAAAATTTGCCACAGTTTGTTGTGATCCACACATCAAAGGTTGTACATAGTCAATGAAGCAGGTGTAGGGTTTTTTATAGAACTCCCTTACTTTCTCCATGATCCAGCAAATGTTGGCAATTTGATCTCTAGTTCCTCTAACTCTTTGAAACCCAGCTTTTACTTCTGGTAGTTCTCGGTTTTCATACTGCTGAAGCCTAGTCTGGAGTATTTTGAGCATAATCTTGCTAGCATGTGAAATGAGAACAAATGTACAGTAGTTTGAACATTTTTGGCATTGCCCTTCTTTAGAATTGGAACATAAACTGACCTTTTCCAATCCTGTGGACACCGCTGAGTTTTCAAAATTTGCTGGCATATTGAACACAGCACTTTAACAACATCATCTTTTAGGAGTTTAAATAGTTCAGCTCCCATCACCTCCACTACCTTTGTTGTTAGTATTGTTTTTTAAGGCCCACTAGGCTTCACTTTCTAAGATATCTGGCTCTAGGTCAGCAACCACACCATCATGGTTATCAGGGACATTTAGATCTTTTTTGTATAGGTCTTCTGTGTATTCTTGTCACTTGTTAATAAGTTCTGCTTCTGTTACACCCTACCATTTTTGTCCTTTATCATGCCCATTTTTGCATTAAACATTCCCTTGATATCTCCAGTTTTCTTGAGATCTCTAGTCTTTTCCAGTCTACTGTTTTCCTCTATTTCTTTGCATTGTTCGTTTAAGAAGGCTTTCTTATCTCTCCTTGCTCTTCTCTAGAAATTCACTTGGGTATATCTTTCCTTTCCCCCCTTGCCTTTCACTTTCCCTCTTTCCTCAGCTATTTGGAAAGCCACTTTGCTTTCCTCCATTTATGTTTCTCTGGGGTAGTTTTAGTAGCTACCAATGTTATGCACCTCCGTCCATAGTTCTTCAGGCACTCTGTCTGCCAGATCTAATCCTTTAAATCTATTCCTCATCTCCACTGTATCTTCATAAGGGATATCATTGAGATCATACCTGAATGGCCTAGTGGTTTTCCGTAAACTCTTAATTTCAGCCTAAATTTTGCAATAAGAAGCTCAAGATCTGAGCCACTGTCAGCTCCAGGTCTTGTTTTGACTGACTGTATGGAGCTTCTCCATCTTTGCTACAAAGAATATCGTCAATCTGATTTTGGTATTGACCATCTGGTGATGTCCATGTATAGAATCATCTCTTGGGTTATTGGAATAATATATTTGTTCTGACCAGCATATTCTCTTGACAAAATTTTGTTAGCCTTTGTCCTGCTTCGTTTTGTACTCCAAGGCCAAACTTGCTTGTTATTCTGGTTGTTTTTTGACTTCCTACTTTAGCATTCCAATCCCCTATGATGAAAAGGACATCTTTTTTTGGTGTGAATTGTAGGCCTTCATAGCACCAATCAATTTGAGCCTCTTTGGCATCATTGGTTGGTGCATAGACTTGGATTACTGTGATGTTGAATGGTTTGCCGTGAATTCAAGCTGAGATCATTTTGTTGTTTTTGAGATTGCTTTTCCCACTCTTTTATTGACTATGATGGCTACTGCATTTCCTCTAGGGGATTCTTGTCCACAGTAGTAGATATAGTGATCATCTGAATTAATTTCCCCCATTCTCATCCACTTTAGTATACTGAATCCCAAGATGTTGATGTTCAATCTTGCCATCTCATATTTAACACCATCCAGCTTACCTTGATTCACAGATCTTACATTCTAGGTTCCTATGCAATATCATTCTTTATAGCATTGGACTTTCCTTTCACCTTCAAACACATCCATAGTTGAGTATCCTTTTGGCTTTGGCCCAGACATTTCTCTCTTTCTGGAGCTACTTGTAATTGCCTTCCGCTCTTCTCCAGTAGCATATTGAACACCTTCCAACCTGAGGGGCTCATTTTCTGGTGTCATATCTTTTAGCCTTTTGTTCCTGTCCATGGGGTTTTCTTGGCAAGATACTGGAGTGGGTTGCCATTTTGTTCTCCAGAGTCCTGTAGCTCATTTTCACCAGATGCCCAGGAACTCTAACATCTAATGCAGTCCTTGTTGACCCAGGCAACAAGCAAGCTGGTTTGGGTTTCTATAAATTATGTTTCATATTTTTTATGAAAGGGAGACATTCTTTGTCTGGATCCTCTGATGAGATCTGCCCAGTATGGTTCAACCTCTGATATCGCTCTCATCTTCTTCAGAGCGCACAAACCCCGCAACTGTGTCGATGGTGTCTCACTGGGAATGAGATAAATTATATGGACCCAACGGAATAAGGTGTTTCTTGTAATTGTCAGAAAGAATACTGGGTTTATACATCACACTCAGCTTTTCTTTGTTTTAAATATGGTTTTCCAATGACTTAAAATTATGTCTGAATCAGGATACTATGTGGTATATGGTAGTTTGCTCAAACTACTATACAATAGTCTGGTTCAGAAATAATCTTAAATCATGGGCAAATACATCATATTATGGCTTCAAGAAGTACAGGAATCCAGAAACAACTTACGTAGGACTTCTTACAATCGGAAAGTCGTTCCCACACAACAGAAGTTCCTCATCAATTTACATGATTTTTGGGAAGGCTTCCATGAACAAGTAATCTAGTACTGAAGCTGTGATAAAATAAGATTAATAAAATTGCAGCATACTGATTTTTCCCTTACAGCAGCAGTCACAGAAACATTTGCAAAGAATTTTTTACCTTGCTTGGTTGACAATGCAATTTTAATCTGAAAACTAACTTATAGTTGTGAAGAAAGAATGCAAGGCCTAAACATATACACTACTGTCCTCTGCAAAATGAATCTCACTGACTTTCTATAAATTTTTTTTTTATTATTAAATTCAGAATCCATACTCCCAGAACAATTGGTCAGATAGACAAATCCCAAAAGTATTCTTGGATAGAGAATACATATTTGGCTTCCTTGCTGTTCTGGAAACATTACACAATGTTTTAATAAACAACAAATCAATATTTAACTAATTATATTTTGTTTATATTAAAGCTAGAGATGAAGATATTCTCCTTTGTGTTACATTTCTCAAATAAGAACTGCTTCTTACCTCAGCTTTTTCAAGCCAGAGTAATTTTATTACTTATCCCCAAAGCAGTGAATTATTTTTTCAATGCTATCCAAAGTTGCTTTGTCAACATCTGGCACCTATCCAAGTAATAATTTTCTAAACTATAAGAATTGTCTGCCAAAGAGTCTCTAGTTACTAGTCAATTATGATTACTGAAACATTTTTAACCTGCCACGCACCTTCTAATGTGCTGTGGTTTTTGCCATCCCCAGTGGCAAAATGAAAAGAGTCATTTTCCCAAAATGCATTTATTCACTTATTTTCTTATAAGTTTTTACCATCTACAGTATCCCCAATCCATGATGATGCCAGGCAGCATATAAACACAAAAAGCAAAATTAAAAAAAATCAACAATACAAATCTCCAAGTTAACCTCTGTAATAGGCAAGGTCACCTAGAGCCACAGGGATGTTAAAACAAGTAGTTGCTTGTGGAAGTCTAACACAGCTGCACCACGTCTGGAGGAAGCATGTTCCAAAGAGTTGAAGGTTATGATGGAGAAGATCTGTTGCCGATGTATTTGTTGCAGACACTTTCCAGATGACTGAACCAGGCAGGCAGATTCATTTCTGACAACCAGAATAAAAAAGGCCTCTAAGAGTAATGACCAGCATTTTGAATATTCAAGATATTCTTTTCCAAAGATACCTGCATGGCAAGGGGCCAATTCATGGTTAGACAAAAAGGTATCAGAATGTGAACAGTTTTCTGGAAAGTTTACGATAGAGTCATGAAAAACAAAACAACAATGCAGCCATTAAGCAAAGGCTCCCATAGAAATCAGGATTAAAAGGCCCAACAAGAAGATATATTTTCTAGTTCATAATCTTGGAACCTCTCTGTTGTTGTTTTATTTCCAGAAAAAAAAAGACCTATCTGAAGAAACAAAATGGGAGAAAGCAGTGTATTTGCTGTCTGTCTTGGTAGACAAGTCCAGTCCAGTATTTAAAAACTGTCTTTTAACTTTTCTAATCAAGGCTGTTTCTTTAATCTATGTTTCTATCCTAGGGCTGAGTAATTGAGCTCTGCGGTGCAATGACACTTAAGCTCCAGAAAAAGCATCCTGAAGCTACAGCAGCTGTTGCAGTTCAACTTTACTAGATGCAATAGATCTGGGTAGGCAAGCAGCCTTGTTGCTAGGCTCTGCTTTGTTTGGCTCTTCACCTCCACTCTGCATAAGAGGATAGAGCATCATTTTAATGGACTTTACAAACTGAAGCTTTGCCTATAAATTTATTTACCAACCTTCCCAATTAGCTCTAGATGGTTTACCATATTAAAATTAAATCACCATTTAAGAGAAAGCACCATAAAACCCTTACTCCATAAGTTTGTACACATGTTTCTCATCCCAAAATGGCAAGCGGTTTTAAGCAAGATGGGAATCTGAAAGCCTTGTCTCCACTATAATGGCTATAAATAGTGACAGAAAAACATTTTGCTTTTTCTCAAAGGCAATTTCAGGCATTATGCTTGAAACCAGGAGACCATGAGTTCCAGTTTCTATTGTAGGAATGAAACCAGTTGTGTGAACTTGGGCCAGTCACTCTCTTTCAGCCCTAGGAAGAAGGCAATGGTAAAACATTTCCGAAAGTTTACCAAAAAAAATTTCAAGTACTTGTCCAGGCAGTTTCCAGGAGTCAACACTGACTCAAAAGTGTGTGTGCACATAACACACTTCAGCATAGTGTGCAGGAGTCCAACTCCATTCATAGTCCTATCCATGAAGCAATCAGTTTGCTATCACCCAAAAGAACATCCCTTCCTCTGAAACCAGAACTTGAATGTGGTGAAATCCCACACTGATGCCAAAGTAAAACTATCTCCTAATGTAAAAACTTGATTTAGAGGAAAGAACTTAATTAGGTTCCTTCCAAGGAAGAAGTTACATTATTTATTTAAAAGATCTGTATGGTCGTCATCTTACAGCACAACTCGGAGCAGCTCACATAAACAATAAAACCAGAAAACAAAAACTAAAATTCCAGTAGCTCAGTCATCCTCCTAGTTACCCCAACAACCACAGGCCCCTATAACTCTACCCCAGCACTTATGTAAAGAGCCTGGTCTTGTTGATCTTTTCAGAGGGCTAAAAGGTGGGGGTCTGCTGGATTGCCAGGAGGGAAGGAATCATGAATCAAATCAACCCAAAAAACTCACTTGAGGCACAAATGGTGAGGCTCAATTATCCTAATTCAGGCAACATTAAGCAAAAAATAAGCTCTCTGCAAAGGTGTATAATGATAGGTGAAGAGAAACAAAAAGAGGACAACCAGCAACAAGGTGGATGAACTCAAGTACCACAGTAGTGGGTGTACCGTCAGAAGTCTCAAAACCAAGCGGTCCCTTCTGGAGAACATCGCTAAATGTCTATACTGAATAGCACATAATCAAGTATATCTAAATCTAGACAGTTACATATAAACTACATGTATGTATATGTGGGAAGGTGGTAAATTTTTTGATCCACTTTTGAGTGAAGCCTGTCCTTTTTATTATGCTTAAGTAGCTATTGTACAATTGCTTTAGCACTTACTTATTTGCAAACAGCAATCTGTGTTAGTTTCTTGTTAGTTTCTTCATGTTCTAAACACTAAGTAACAGGCTTCATTCATGAATAAAAAAATGTTAAGAACAAGCAACCCATGTTAAATCATTTAAGTACCTACATAAAGTTCACATTATCTCCTAAATGAGCATTCAGTTATCTATCCTATTGTAGTAGCTACAATGTACAACAAATGAATAATAAAGATGACACCAGCTATTCTTCCCCTGTCTTTCTCTTTCCTATATTTCCTTTTCCACTGGCTGTGCATTTTGGATGCACATGTTATTGCTGAATACATAATTTTGTTTATTATTTTATTTACTGTTATCTTGAAAATACACCAAGAGCTGATGAACCAGAATCAAATTCCTTGCATGTCTGATCATGCTTGGCCAACAAAGTATCTGAATCTGAAATAAGCTGGCTTTATATATGCCAAGCAATTATTTAAATGTGGCTTACTTAAATCACTACCAGGTCAACCATTCAGCTAACCAGAGTAAATGTGTGATGCAAATTTAACCATCCTGAGATGGATTTTACAATGAAACAACCAAACAAATAGTATAAAAGTCAGACAATTAAAGGAAACATGATTCTCCAAGTTACAACAGCACTGACAAAAGTAACTTATGACCAGTCTTCACACTTACAATTATCACAGCATCCCCAGAGTCATGTTATCAAAATTCAGACACTTGGCAACTAGCATATATTTATAACAGTTGCAGCATCCAAGGGCCATGTGATTGCCATTTGTGACTTTTCCAGCAGGCTTCCAACAAGCAAACTCAATGGGGGAAGCTGGATTCGCTTAACAACTGTGTGATTCATTTAACAACTGCAGTGATTCACTTATGGCAAAAAATTGTAAAATTGGGCCTGACTCACTTAACAACTGCCTTGTTTAGCAACATAAATTCTAGCCCCAATTGTGGTTGTAAATCAAGCATTATATTAACTTCTATTAGTGTAATCTAAGATTTTTTACAATGTCTCAGATCAGATTAAAGTCTAAGCATCTTGCTTTTTTCTAAATTTATGTGATCCTCTAAAATATTGCTACTGAAATCACCATTCCAATTGCTGACCTAGCAATAAAAGTCATCTGTAGTTCATGATATTCCATTCTCACCATGAGCCAATGTTTCTTCCTTCTGAGAATCAACTGAAGGAAGCACTGGCTGGATTTATATATCATGCTAAGCCATGGTTTGTTTAATATGATCAAATGAATAAACTACTTGGTTGTGTTAACATCATATTTTGACAAAACCAAACTAATCACATCTTGACATATAAACTCAATCATCATGTTTGTTCCAGGGTTAAATCAATTTCTCGGGGAGGAGTGGGGGGAGTCATTATTCCTTTAACTAGTTATATAAAGGATGCAGATTATATTGGCTTTGTATTCTCCATGAATCTAATTAATTCTTCCAAGAGACAACAGAAAAACTGTATTCTAATTCCAGGAGCTGTAGTAGAATATATAGGATGTTTTTGATACAACCATATACCACCATCTTCTCAACATATCAAACATGTTCTTCTCATTTTAGACTCACCTTTTCAGAAATCATTCCCAAATATTTTCTCCTCCAGTTTGAAATATTAGAGATTTACTTATGCAAATGATCAGAGATTAAGCGTCAGGTGAGCAAGTCACCTTTCAGGTTCCAAATGAATGAAAAATAAGTATTTGCCCTCAAATAGAAGTAGTCAAAAATTAGATAGCATTTTACTGGCCGGTTGTTAGACAATGTATATTGAACTACCACAGATTTTTTATTCTTAAATACGTAACAGCATCATTTTTCTTCTAATTACCCAACTATATTGAAATAAAAAAAACACAGGAAAGGATTAGGAATAGATTTTTATGGCAAAGATTTATAGGTTTTTCTTGTTTTGAAAAAAGCCATAAAATCAGATGTATCTTGTTTCTTTATACTGAATATATGCACACTAGTTCCCTGTGCTTGTTCCTTCTGGTAGATTTTATCCAGGGGGGAGCAAAATTGAGCATCTTTTTGTTATGTACCACAGAATACAATTTAAAATGCCATTTTAAAAACCTTGTCATTTTGTGTCCGTATAGCTCAATCTACAGAAATGCAGATATCTACCTATGAATGAACAAGTAAGAGAATGGAAAGAAGATGGAATGGGAAATAGCCTAATTGGGGAAGACAGGTTTCATACAAGATAGCAGGGACTCTCCTTACATTTGTCTAACAGTTGATCCAGCTGAAAACTTAATCTCATGAAGTACAACTTAGGAAAGTTGTGTTGTTGTTGTTGACAAGTCAACTTCTTTCTGACTCCAAAGTTGTGTTGTTGAAGTTGACAAGTCAACTTCTTTCTAACTCCAAAGTTCTTCTTTCCTTTTTCTTCTGGGTTGAACCTTTAGGATTAAATATTTGACTTAAAGCATTCCAGGTTAATATGGAATTAGACTGTGCATACATAACTATATGCATTTACATACACAAAGTGCTTCAGCAAGAAGAGCGTAGCTTCTGACCACAAGAACTTACATTCTGGACTTTGATCCAAGAGGAGACTAACAAATGTATGGGTAAGGAGAAAAAGATGAACATTAATTAGTTACAGAATATGGGGTTAAAAAAGACAACTTTTGGTAAATAGAATGTAGGCACAACTGTCATTTCTTCAAAAGTTTTAATTGGTGTAACCTTAGAGAGGGTACAATATAAATGCATTTACTTTATAACTGTTGTCAAAAAGATCAGAAACCACTTCTTTATAATATTTTCTTGTTCCAATTTTTGTATCCTGCCTTTATTATTTTTATAAATAACTCAAGGAAGCGAACATATCCAACATATCTTTTTCCTATTTTCCCCACAGCAACAACCCTGTGAGATGAGTTGGGCTGAGAGACTATGACTGGCCCAAGGTCACCCAGCTGGCTTTCATGATTAAAGCAATCTCACTATCTCCCAGTTTCTAACCTCCTGTGTTAACCACTAGACCAAACTTTCTTATTTATTCACTATTCTTCCTTATTTTCTTTCTTTTCTAATATTTGCATTGTTTTTATCTTATTAAAAATTTCTTCAATACAAATTATGAGATCTTAACTTTCATAATTATATTTTTTTTATTGGAAAATCTCACACCACTACTAGATCTAAAACGAGATCCTTATTCCTTTGCAACATGCACCATTTGCTTATACATAAACAACTGCTCAAAGATAGCTGGGGAAGCCTTTTAGCTGGGAGTGAGGGGCAGGGATATTTATTCTTCCAGTCGTGGTTGAAGTAAAAGAAAAAGCTCTGCAGCTGTCTTTTGGATTCAAGGAAAACTCCCTTCAGCATGACTAGGGTCTTTCCTTAACCAAAACAGCAACTTTGGTTAAACAATTCTTATCCCGACCTTGAAAAACAGGTACAGATCAAACTTCAACTCCCCACTTTCCAACAATTTCCACTTTCAACAACTCTGAACTGCAAAACATTCAGTTTTACCTTCACATGCAAATGCTTTCATTATCACTGAACTATCCCATTTTTGTTTCTTTTCTTTAAATATGTTATACTTGACAGCCAGGCAAGTATTTGTAGCTTTACAGATGCTGACTTTATTTTGTTTTTACAACTTATATTTTTTAATATAAAGTAAAAGGCTTTGCTTTCTAAACCAAACTAGAATTCATAAATACACTCAACATAAGGGCAACTTCTTTTTAGCAGCAAAATCAGGTTGGCAATTTAAATGGACTGAATGGTAAATACAAAACTGTATTTACTCAAAGACTGGGTTTTTAAAAAGCTAAGTTGGCAAACACTTTTGTATGGGGGAGAGGGTTATTTTGTTCATGTTTTGAATATCTGAAATATTTTGATGAAGATTCTCAATCACACAGGTCGAACTGTTTGGAGGATGTGGAAGCAGTTGTAAAATTTGGTGTAGTAATGAATAAAGATGAAAAATATAAATGTTGTGAAATTTTACTAGTGGAAAGAATAAATTTGCTTTTAAGTATGCACAGAAAGGGACTTGGATTTCTTCATCCTAAAATTATTAACAAATAAGATATTAAGAAATGGGGATGGATAAGACAATCTCCAATATCCCATCCAATTCTTATATTTCCCAGTTCTAATTCAAAGCTGCACAACTTAAGGCTTTAGGCCTTAATAAGTTCCCCTTGCACCAAGTCTTGTGTGCAGCTACAGAAGCCCCCTCCCCCAAATGATTCAACTATAACTTTTCAGGAGGCAGAAAGAAGAAGAAAAAATTAAACACATGAAGAAGAATCATATTACACTTGAGTCTTTTTCAAGTTTATGTTTGATTATATGCTGCTGAGAGTCACACTGATGAAGGTGGGTGGTCATTAGAATTTCTTAAAAATAAAATAACCTGCTTGATTCAGTTTAATTTAATGTAAATTATTTTTAAAACATTTATCTTGCTTGCCTATTCTCTGTCTTGCCTCTTTGTCCCTACATCCACTTTGTTAGAACTTACCTCCAGGATGCCATTTAAGAGCCAAACCCTCAATTCAGGAAAGCCTATTTATCCCAATAAAATTACATTTGGAAAGGTGACAAAATATGCAAGGGCTTTTTTTCAGCAGTAGCCACTTTGCAACTGAAAACAGCAAAATCAGGGAGCTTTCCATTTATTATCAAAATTGGGCGAGAGAGGTGCCAGATTTTGTGGCTTTTAGCCCATTTCTAATTTATAATTTCTACACTGCAAAAAAAACAGTGTTTTAAAAATCAAAAGAAGCTGTAGAATGAAAGAAAGAAGAATACAATTAATGAATGAGAAAAAAATTAACCCATCTAGATTAGACAGGGATTGATCAACAGCATGTCAGTGTATAAATAACGACATCTGAGACATCTGTAACATTAAAAAATAGACATAACTGAAGCTATTTAAATATATGTACATAAGTAGTAACCTATACATATATTTAGGCAAGCATCTTCTCAGCAGATGCCTAGCTGTTTTAAAAAATAAAAGACAAGCAGCCTATGACTCAAGTTACTCTGGCATTTTTCATGATAGGAAAACTGGAAGAAAATGTAGCAGAGAGATAAGAGGGCTGTAGTTCACCTCTTCTGGAGCAGTTATATTGGCCTGTTAAATCTGAAGTAAATCACGTTACCACGATTTAGGGTTTGGCTTGACATTAAGGTTTTACAGAGCAATATTATTCTGCAGGGATATTTGCTGAGGGGTGGGTGTGAGAAGAGGTGTTAAAATCTGCAAGATGTGGATGCAGACCTTGGGCAGGACCTTGATCGCAATACACACCTGTTACATTGCAGATAGTTATCCCTCTGCAAATGGCTGCGTTAATTCTGTCTCTCCATTGAAAACAAGAGTGGCAGAGAAAAAAAAACTTACCTACAAACCAGCTTTGCAAGCATCCAATTATATTTTGTGTATTTTTCAAAGCTGGGTTGGGTTGGAGAAGGCTTTGCCTCAGCTGATTAGTTTTCATACCGTAAACCTTAACTATACCAGTCAATCCTTGATTTTATTAGGAAAGAATAGAAAAATAGCTGTGAGCAAAAAGTCAGAGAAATGTCCTTATCCAAATCCAGGCTGATTTAAGTGCCCTGAACTTATAGCAGAACTGAGATTTGGTTGACTTTTAACCAGCCTTTCATGGCCTGGTTTCTAGCATTAATTTGCAAGCATAAATTGCACTATCATTCGGATTAAGCTATACACAACCATGTTTACTGATTAGATCACATTTTGAGTTATGCCACAGACAATGATTTACAAGTTTCAATGACTGAGTTAACAGAACAAAATTATTTATTTCTCAAATTTAAATTCATATCCGAGTCTGTCTATTCCAGCAATGAAAAACTATATAAAACTACAATATATAAAAGGAAATCCAGATATTTTGGCTGCCCTCTTTCAGTTTCATTGGTACCACAAATAACCCTACTTCTGAAACTATCAAACTCTGAAGTTCTGTATGACTACATTGTTTGGTCGGCACTTCCTGCTGGCAAAAAATGTATATAAAATGGACTCAGTAAAAAAGAATAGCTCATGCCCATGTGGGTTATTAACGAAGAGTGGAAAACTTTCACTTATAATATTCATGGTGATCCATTCATTTATTTTTATAATGTCCAGTCCAGAGATTTCACTGAATAACATCTTTGGCTATCAGATTCCAGCTCTTAGAAAAAGAAAAGTTGCCATCACCCAGTAAGGTTATACATGACATGAGTCAGTATCCTTCCTCCCCATAATAAATCATCACAACATTTGCTTTGTGACAAATTTATTAAAGTGCAAAATCATTTGTTAAATTGTTTCTACTAATAGCTTGTCTGCAATTACTAGTGAGCCTGAAGGGCACGGGGTAAAAACTGATGGAGAAATCATCAGCAGTTGGAACTAATGCACAACAGTAAGTTCGGAGAAATTCACCCTTCATGTTTTTCAAACTGAGATGTTAGAAAAAAGGCTTCTATCTGTCTTATTTTAGATTAGAAATAGTTCATTAGCCCCAAGAACCATGGCTGAGGTTTGTGTATGTGCATTCATGCGTGCGCAAGCCTTCAAGTCAGTTTCTGACTGGATGGACAAGTCCCTGTAGTTTTCTTGGCAAGGCTTTTCAGAAATGGTTTGCCATTTCCTTGGGGCAGAGAAAGAATGACTCTCAGAGTTGCCCAGCTGGCTTTATGATAAAGGCAGGACTAGAACTCACAGTTTCCCAGTTTCTAGGAGCCTTAACCACTACACTAAACTGGCTCACATATAAAAAGATAAAGGTTTCCCCTGCCAATCATGTCTGACTCTCGGGGGCGGTGCTCATCTCCAATTCACAGTAGAGGGAACCAGTGTTAATCCTAAGACACTTCCGTACTCATGTGGAACTATATGCCACGGCGCACAGAATGCTGCTAGCTTTCCCACCAAAGGTGGTACCTATTTATCGCACCAAAGGTGGTACCTATTTATCGCACCAAAGGTGGTACCTATTTATGCATTTTTATGTGCTTTTGAACTGCGAGGTTGGCAGGAAACTGGAGCAAGTAATGGAAGCTCACTCCCTTACGCAGCAGTGCTTGGTTCTCAAACTGCCAAGCTGCTGACCTTCCAGCCATTTAAGTATACAAAAAGAGAGATACATTGCAAAATAAAAACAAACAGTTGAAGCACATAATACAGTGACTTGCAATGGTAAGTGTAAAACTCTCTCATTTCACTAAAAAAATTCACAATTAAATAATTAATTTTTCTGTACAATTAACTTCTCACATTTTCTATAATCAAAAGAGACTCATACTAGAAAATTTAAATGTACAGCACTCTTATATATGAATTTTTTTTTAAAAAATGGGCAAAGCTATTGGGCTACTTATAAATGCAAATGTTGTCTAAAGATCATATCAACTTGTTTGAGAATGTTCAGAGATCTACCAGGGAATTAAAACCAAAAAAAGTTCCAGGCACTTACTTTCTGACACATTTGGGAATCTACAATATTGGAGAGAAATTCTACATTTGTTTTGACATTTGTTGTTTCTACATTTGTTTTGACCATTGGATATTAACACTCTGAACAGATGACATTACTCTGACAGGTCTCTGATGAGAAGCCAGGAACATTAAAGAGAGCATAATGGGGCAAAGCCAACACATCTTGAATCATTCTCATAAAGAAACATTTCTTAGATGGACTTCTTAGGGAGAAAAAATTCAGACACTGCATGCAAATTAGGCATAATGTGCTTTCAGTTATACATTTGGTTTATTAAGTAACTTCTTGTGAAAGCTCTAGGTTTCTAGTAAATCTGGATTTACAAATAAAGAGCCATAAAGGCATTCAAGGTATTTTAGGAAAAATAAAATCTCATAATGCTATAAAGCAGAATCAACTGACAGCAGCAGAGGAAATCAGGTCATTCATCAAAAAACAATAAAAAACCCAAAATTGCTTCTAAGTGAAAATGGGATTCAATCAAGTTATGATGGCACAAAATGAGTTTACAGACAGACAGGTTTCAGTTCAGACAAAGCACAAAGAATCATTCAGCAATGCTTTTATTTGCTGGAATACAGCCAGTGAAACTGATCACAATATAGTAATACAATTATCATGCAGATATAAAGTACAGAAGCAACATGAGAAGCATCAGCACTAGTCAAGCATCAGTATAAACATCCTGTATCATTAAGATTCAATAAATCAGACCATGAAACAATTCTGTAGTTGGCAATCAAATGTTAAATGAAGACATAGGACACAGGAATACAACTATTCATGTATTGCAGCAAAAGATAATGATGTGTGTGTGAGCAGGGGGAGATGTTCAGAGAAATCAATATGAAACTGGTACCATGGGCAAAGAATCCATGGTACCAAAGAATCCAAAGAAAGTCAGTTTTCTGATAAAGGGGCCTTGTTTAGAAATGAGCCAGCTGGATCAAGAACTTGAAGAGGAGTCAAGTCATCCATATAGGTTGACTTCAGCAATAGCCTCTATATGTAGCTATTTTAACACTCTCATTCACAATACATGAATGTCTTTCTCTAATGCCAACTAAATCCATCATTTATACTTCACAAAAGATGTCACAAAGTAGGAAGGAACCTTAAGATCATTCAATCCCTCCCCATACTGAAAGAGCCTTTGTGCAGAATCTCATTAACCCATCTTCACAAGGGTGTTACATGTTTTATCAATCGGCTACAACACAGAGCATCAGGCCAAGAAGATATTTCTTTGTTCCTATATTTCTGATGCTCAGATTATGAATATTGGCACTTACACAGCCAAAAGGGTGCTGCCTATATATGAGAAGGTATCAATAGACTTGGAAGAATCTCAAGGTTTGAAGATCTTTGGGGAAAAGGTCTATGGGGAAAAATAACCTTCAGGCATGGAAAAGGAAAGAATAAAAATAATCCTTTAAGGATTGAGCATGTTTCAGAAGGATGTAAACTTGGAAAAAAGGGGCTAAAATGGAGATACTGGCTAACTGAACAAGGAATGTTCCACACACATTATCTATCAGATTTAACTTTCATTGTTTGGTTGTGCAAGGTTGGGTTCATACTCTTTTGTCTTATCCCAGATAATCAGAATAGATTACAAAATAAAATGTATGGATCTGTTATTACCATTTATTTCACAATAAGTTAAAACTGATGTGTGGTAAAATTCATCTGGCAAATTAATAGGATAATACAGATAACTATGATGTACTGCTGCACTGAAGAAATACTCTCAAGGTAGCTAGATTTTTATACAGGTTGATGGGGTTTTCAGAACTGACAGAAAAACAAAGTAAAATAAAAATACTAGCAATGGTTCATACATAGAGCCTGACTTCAGAAGAATACAAGATGCACATGCAACATAGAGTACTCACAGAATATAAAAGTGCTAATCTGTAATTAATGTGCTAATCTTGGACTTACCACCTCAGGTCTCTTAGAAAATATCCACAGCATTCATATGC
This sequence comes from Acrochordus granulatus, assembly GCA_032468055.1. Classification (NCBI taxonomy): domain Eukaryota; kingdom Metazoa; phylum Chordata; class Lepidosauria; order Squamata; family Acrochordidae; genus Acrochordus; species Acrochordus granulatus. Next base: position 132,427 of record JANHZU010002321.1, on the reverse strand, counting down.
TTCTAAATTCAGCACTGTACAACTAAAAATTTGGGCAGAAGAACAAATAATTGTTAAGAAACTTTTCCTACTCTATGCCCAGGTCATTAACAAAATAAAGCATTCAGATTAATAAAATCCTATACTTCAAATGTTATTTCTGAAATGCTGAAAAGGAGCCCTGGGAAAGGATTTGTGCTTCCACATTTTAATCCTTCCACTAAACTGTGAAGAAGGTTGGAGCATGAGAGAGTTTAGATTCTATACGTATCAGAGATGGGGAACCTATGGGCCTACGGATGTTATTGGATCATCACTTTTGTATATTCTTTCTTAGTCATGATAGTTGATGCTGCTCAGTGCTGTACATCACCAAGACCTAGTCAACCACAAATTTTTCACTCCTGCTTTAAACCTGTGCATAATATCCATTACTTGATGAGCTCCCCTATGGAAGATACTAAATGAATTTTCATGCAGTTTGAGCTAACAACCAAATAAAAAAGTTTCTTCAAATTACCCCAACAATTATCTCAATAAACATTAATATTCAATACCCTATATGAATTATATTAATCAAAGATGCTTTTTCATTCTATTCAAAATGTTCCTTTATCTTGCTTTTGTAGAATCTATTCCAGGTTTGTGAGTTACTGGGAGAAGCAACACCAATGAATAATATAAAAATTTTAGTGCCAAAGGTGTCTCTGTGACTGATATTCTTTTTTTTTTCTTTGCCTTTCTTGTTTAATCAAAGGAAACTACAGTAGGGAACTAGGAGCAGTGAAAGAGAAATGAAATTCTCTCTTTCTATGATTCCTCTGTTCAAAATTATCTCAGAATTATTTGCCTATGATGGATTTTAAATACAAAAAAATGGAATATTGCAGATATTTCGTGCTTTGGTGACTGAAGAGAGGTCCCTGTTCATTCATTCATTAATTTATTCAATGTATATGATGCCAAAATCAAACAACTCTTGGTGGCTTACAAAAAAACAATAGACAATAAAAACCAATAAAACCATTAAAACAAAAAATCCAACCAAACCGTGAGGAAAGGAGCTAAAAGATATAAAATCATATATACAGGGAGCAGAGGCAACTACTAATCTACCAACCACCTCCAAGACGATGAGTCCCCATTACAGCCCCATGCCAATTGGCAGAGCCAGGTCTTAAGGCCCTTTTGGAAGGCCATCAGGGTGGGGGCAGAGAGCACCTCCAGGGGCAAGATGTTTTACAGGGAAGGAGGAACAGCAGAAAAGGCTCTTCTTGACCCTGCCAGCCTAAATTCCCTAGCTGATGGGATCTGGAGGAGGTCTCTTCTGCCACTTCTGGTGAGATAGGAACTCCCCATTAGGGTGACACAATTCCTCAGGTAACCTGGTCCCATGCCATGAAGGGCTTTATAAGTCAAGACCAACACCTTGAATTGCACCCGGAAGCAGACTGGCAACCAATGCAGTTCACAGAACAAAGATTTTACATGTGACGATCTACTGGCTCTCAATATCATCCACACAGCTGCATTCTGTACCAGCTGTAATCTCCAGATACTCTTCAAGGGTAGCCCCATATAAAGCGCATTGCAATTATCCAATATAGAGATGATGAGGGCATGAATGACTGAGTGAAGGGAGTCCTGGTCTAAGAAGGGGTGTAACTGGTGCACAACGCAAAGTTGCACAAAGGCCCTGCTGGCCATGACTGCCACCTGCTTGAGCAGGAGTCATGAGTCCAGAAGGACCCCAGATTACATACCAGGTCAATCTGGAATAGTGCAACCCCATCTAGAATTAAAATAGTAAAGTCCCAAAAACCAGGACCCCAGAAACCCAAAACCACTCAGTTTTGCCAGGGTTCAGTCGAAGCCTGTTGTCCTTCATTCAGACCCAAATAGCCTCCAGACACCAAGTCAGGGCCAAGGCAGCATCACTTGGATATTGCTAATGTGCCACCTGTTTGAGATCAACTCTTGATGATTATATAGAGCAGATTTTCTCCAAAAATAGAGAAAACAGGCAAAAAATTAGAGCTGCCCTCCTAATTCTGTTCTCTTAAGCATTTGTCTCCCCAAAGAGCTCTTTTCTATTGCTGCATTTAAAGGTCATCAAAGGTGATGTTGAATTTTTCATTTATGTGTACATAGGCTATTTGAGAGCAGGGGAAACTCTTATAGCTTCCAAAATTTTAGCAGGCAATTGTCCAAACATCACTGTGTACCTTTCTTTGTAGCCATTAGAGTTGGAAAAGTTGCTTTAAAAGAATAAAAACAGAAACCAACTGTTTCCCAAGGAGCTTCATAAAAAAAAAGGTAAGGGATGATGAAACTGTATTTAAGTTCCGGCTAACATCTGAAAAAGCTTAAAGTATGTTTTCACAAGTAGTACATCCAGCAAAAGCCGATGTATATGTGACCAAAAGTCCTATTACTTTCAGTGAAGTTTACTTGTAAATAGGCATCATAGGACAATCTCTGGAAGTAAAATACTACAATCGTATGAAATTTCCTTAAAAGCAGACTTCCCTAAATTCAGTTAGGACTGTTCCAGAGCAAGCATGCATATGTGTCTGCAGTTTCAGAATGGGTTAATGCATCATATTAAACTACTTTTCCCCAATCTGATATCCTCTTATCAGTGTTCCTGAAGCATGGCAATTTTAAGATGAGTGGACTTCAGCTCCAAGAATTCCCCAGCCATCCAGTTATCTTAAAGTTGCCAAATTTAAGAAACATTGCTCTAGATTAATTGAATTGTAACTCTCAATATTTCAAAACAAGCTAGTAATTCTTAGGTTGCAGTTCCAATATATCTGGGGAGTACTATGTGGGTAAAGGTATATTGAGCCATAAATTCAGTTGAGAATTGTTTATTGAATAAGCCACAGTTGCTGGGTTCATATAACATACCAAGCCATAAACCATTCTTTACAGATATCAGTGGCTGGGTTTATATAATCTACAAAATTAAACTAATCATACTATGGCTTTGTGTATGAACTTAATATGAATTGGAAATAGATCTCTCATAAATATGAATGTGAAAAGGTGATTTAAGTCAAATCTATTCTAACAAAAATGCATACACACACACACTTTTTTATTGGTGTTATTGCCAATAAATTCAGCAGTGCTTATCAAAACAGCATGAAGGGGCGAACTTAGCTATAAGCATCTATTGAATTGCTCGTTTTAAAATATGAGATTTCCATATGTGGAATAGTTAACCCCTGAAGCTGATTCAGTTTAGATTTTTCTTTAAAAAAGAATCTATTACACAAAGCAGGCAGTACTGCTCCAAACTTCTCTGAAGTTGTATACTTTCTTAGTATGAATTCACTTTTGTATACAACAATGAACAGATGTACAGTACATGAATCTTAGACACCTGAAGCAATTACTGATTATGCAAATATATTTTTCATTGGTTTATTCTTGGAAAAAAGTCTTGTAGTTGCAGGCCATTAGTTGTTCTTTCAAATGATATTTAGTTTCAAAAATGGTTTGTTTCATGAATGATGGGTGCCTAGTCATAGACAGACCTGAACTAAATTCAAAGTAAAATTGAAAGACACAAAGCAGTTCAGCAAGAAAGCAATCTAAGCTTTTGCTATGACTTTGTGATAATGGAAACTATGCAAAGCAATAGAAACCAAAAATAGGTATGCAGGAAAAGAAACTGCTTTCATGTGCTAAATTAATACAACATAATTAATATGTAGCTATAACTTACTTGATATAGAAGTGAAATAGATAAATCAACTTGTAAAAAAACTTTGTGGATTATCATCTTATTCTCTGGGTGTCAAAGATATACTATCAAGAAGCCATATTACCCAGTCAAAGTGAATGGAATTATCTCTGACTGCCTAAAAACATACTGTGACATCACAGTAGTTGTCACTAAATACCTCTCACTTGCTCTATATGCAGTTGATTATTAAGAAATTGTTGCTGTATTGAGAGAAATTTACATCAATCAATTTCACATTCAAAAGTGGAAGTTACACTGAACATGTAATTAATGCATATTACAGAGGCTCAGGTTCAAAACTATATTCTGTCGTGAGGCTCAGTAGCAGAATTTTTGTTCTTTGAAATTTACCTTTAAAGGTAGATGCTAATATAAAATTGTGGGGGGAGGGGCACACATATGTTCTATGCTGCTCAGAGACAATTGGAATTGAGCAGCATAAAAGTGTTATAAATAAATTTCAGTTCCCAGTAAGTATTAGTGTTGTCCCTCTCTAATAATTTCACATATTGATTGATAGATGTGTTTTTAACCTTCTGAATTTTTCATTCGCAAATTTCTAAGTCTGAAAGTGAAAGGGAGATATTGAAGTCAGATATTATTTCCAAACTTCTACTATTTTCAGATATAGTAGCACAAATTACATGGTTAGTGGATAAGCCCATTGTCTGGATTTGCACCATAACACTAAAAAAATTAACCAAATGGTCTAGGTTCATACAACATGGTAAGCCATACAAAAATAACCAAGACTAAAACTACTGTAATCATATTTAATCCATTATATGAATGCAGCCAGGGCTTATAGTTTTTCTGATTAAGTCACCGGGTAACAAATTTGCATATTACATAAAATCATGATTTATTTAACAGGATTTGTTATATAAGCAACAATAGGCTGGAACCATACAACATGCTAAGGCTGATCAGATGCTAAGTTCACATTGCACAATACAGCAATATTTTAACTATGGTTTGAACAATCCTAATATCTTGGTGCTCATCCACAATGGGTAAATTCACACTTGTTAAACCAAAAACAAACAAGCTATAGCTTACCATTATGCACAAAACAGTCCAGTAGTCAGAATTTCATCTTAATTGACCATGCCTGCATTATGCATTTATACTAACCACCATGCTGTTTCTAAAATGGGTTATACTGGCCTAGACACAAACAGAACTCTTGAATAAGAGTTATAATTATAATGATCAGCTCTGATCATTCCATTTCCCATATGTTATCTTACACCTTACTCTCCCTACTATCACATTACACTTGGAGAAAGGAATTCTCTCTCAGCATTTACAAATAAATTGGATATGTTATCACAAAGTACTTTTAAAATCCCATCTTATTTTAAAAGGTGGTAGCATTTATAAAGCCAGATCATCCCAAATTTTTAAATGTTAAAATTACAAAGAATCTCTTGAAAGAACCTTCTGTACATTTAAAATTAAATGGGGAATTTCAGATTTCAATTTACCTTCCTTCCCATTTCTCCAACCTACCTCATCTACTGAGAGAGGTCTTCCCAACCTGTCCTTTATACCACTTTTTCAACCTCAGCAATTTTAAGATGTGTGGACTTGCAGATTTCCCCAGACATGGGAAATCTTCGGAGTTGAAGTCCATGTATCTTAATGTTGATGTAGTTGAGAAGTACTGTACTGCTTTATACAAATGGATATTAATGCCCTTTTGCTTGTTAAGAGGTGAGGGGAAATGCAAAACACCTTCAACCTAACACTGTCGTCATTAAGAGGCAATATGGAACACATATCAGGAGAGTGTCAGGAAATAACTGATATATATTCAACCAGAGGCAGCAGAAAAGCAGAAGTGAGTAATAATATAAGTGACAGGAGCAGAATTATGCACATGCATTTACACTGTACTTTCCCACATCTTTAACACACAAGCCATCCATGGTAACTCTCACAAGCTACCAGGCATATGCACACCACAGGCTTGCTACAAAGATGCATAAAAAGATCTGGGAACATTGTAGTGATTATGCATGTGTGTTCAAGTCAAAGCATGTTTCAGAGATAGGTTACTGTTTTTTTAAACTAATTTCTGAAACTGTGAAACGAGTCCTTCGCACTTTGACTGTCAGAAGTCGCATCCTTCTCCCTCTTCCTTACCACCGGGGCTTCGTTTGAAC